>JAOTQJ010158310.1:0-28938 GCA_025642045.1 Solanum sejunctum | reverse complement strand
TATTGACATACAGGTTTGACTTTTATATCGCCTTATTTGAATTACTATTTTCACTTATACTTTGGGTTTTCTGCTTTCCATACTTGGTACGTATTTTGTACTGACCCCCTCCTTTCGGGGGCTACGTTTATGCCCGCAGGTACAGACGAACAAGTTAGAGGGTCGTCTTCTTAGGACTTCCGCCTACCATTGAAGTGCTCCCTTGCAACAGGAGCAGATCGTTGGTATATCCTTCTACATGTTCATTTTGTATTTTGCATTTATATATATATATATATTCGAGGGTATGACGGGGCCCTGTCCTGTTGTGTGGTTCGGTTGCTGTACATAGAGGTCTGTGGATATATGTGGGTGTGGGAAATTACGTTGGTATGATCTCATTTGTATGATATGTTTGTTGCGGCTCTGCCGCAGCGGTGACCTTGTCGGCCCGCATATATGTATGTATATCTATTCTTATGGCAATGTCTGGTACTGTTGGGTTCGCTGTTTGTAGGTGAGGTTGGCTAGAAAAATAGAGGAAACTCTATTGTAATTTTGTGAAATCCCTTAGCTGTCGTAAATGGAGATTCAGTATAAGTGTATGTCTGGGTGCCCTATCAGCACCATTCATGGCCCCTGGGTTGGGTCGTGACAATCGGCATCATCAACTATCGTGACACTTAAGAGATTTTTGGTATATGGTCTGATGAGACCCCTATGGGTACTACCTGGTAACTTTAGCTCGGTAGACGTATACACCAATACTAGAGTACACCATGATTCCACCCTATGCATTATTTTCAGACATTATATTGCATTGTATCTTTGATATTACTTTTATCATATCCTACCTGCTTATATTTTTTTATTGTACACTAACCCATTTAATGCAGGTGATAGGATTTTTTATTATTACATAACTATTTGATTTCTCTTACCCAGTCAATTGAACCTACAGGGTACATTTTAGTGTAAACGATGGGAGAGAGGCTTTAATTGATCCAATTAGATATCTTAGGAGGTCACCTTGGCATGTGATCTCTCCCTTTCTTCCGGTGTAGGGGAAATATCAGGACTCCATAGTTTATCTCACATGGTTTATGTCTGTTAAAGGTTACTCTCACATATGTTCATGTGCTCCTCATGTTCCCAAGGTGTCCCTCTATGATGATTTATGATGGTTCACTCATATTATGTCCAAATGTGTTTTAAATTTCTTTTAACTCATTGTTTCACAAGTTCAAATGGTATTTCTTCTAAAGGTATATGACTATGTCTTCAAGTACGTAAGGTGGTCTCCATTATGATTACTAATGTTTCTTTCATAATAAAATAATATTTTATATAAAGTGGTGTATTATTCACCCAAGGATATTTATATATTAACTATCCACATGTATTTTCTCACTAATTTAAGTTTATGTGCCTCATCATGCATTCAAGTAAGGGTAAGTTCTTTATTTGTCATATGCATTATCTCATGTTCTATGGATAAGGTAATGTGTTAAATAATTACCCATATGTATGTTCTCCTCATACATAAAAGATGTTTATCCTATAGTATATGATTTAAATCCCTAAAACTCATATATGTTCCAAGTTTATATGATTTATTATTTATGACTATGTTTATTTATGCATTCTACTAAGTTCTTTCTAAAGTTGCCTATTCACGTTTAAGGGATATTGGCTTGATTATGACTTACTAATGCCTTTGTAAATGTATGATTTTAACATAAGACTTAGCATCAACCATTTCATCATTGTTTCTATGTCATATGTTACACACCTACATACCAATACATTCAAAGTACTAACGCATAATTCTATGCCTACATGATTTAACCATCTAGGAATGAGTACTCCTCAATATCCTCTACGTGGCTAGCATCAGAGTGTCATAGCGGAAGTTGCTGAGTCCTCTAGTTTGGGGACAATATCCTAGTGTTATTTCTTGTTTGATGTATTAAGATAATTTCATTTTCAATTGTATAATTTCTTTTGCTATGATTGTATTTTGAGTGTGAGCTTGAACATGTCTTAGCCCCCACCAAATTTATGCTAGAGGTATTGTTGGACAAATGTTATGATGGAATCCAGTTCTTATATACCTTTATGATTTTTAAGTTGTAGTACTTAGCCCTATTTTCCCTAGTTTTCTATTTTATCTTAGTATTTTTTTTGCCTATGAATGATGATGATATTTAAGATGGCTTAGCTGAGGTACCATGGGGTGTCTCATTCGACGTGTGATGACTAGGCCTCTAGGTCAGGTTGTTACACTTTTGCTTAACTTTATTCTCTTTAGTTGCAATTTGATTTTGGGTCATGACAGGTTTGGTATCAAAACTCTATGTTTGTTGGGCTTATAAGTCAAGAGAGTGGTGTCAAGTAGAGTCTCATGAATCAATATGTAGACGTCCATATCCATCTTCAAGAGGCTATGAGGCACTTGATAGGAAAAACTTTCATGCCTTGCTTCTATTAGTGCATTTCTTTATATCACATGTTTTGAAAGTGCCTAATCTACTCTTTCGATGCAGATGTTGATTATTAGATCCTATAAAACCATGAGCCAGGTAATGTGGCTCCCACTAATGGTCGAGGCAGAGCTCATGATAGGGCTAGGGGTCAAGGAATTGCTAGAGTGGAAGCTTCACCAAGAGGACAGACTAGATTGGCTTCTTTGGAGTCTGAGTATGGTTAAAAGAGGCCTACAGACTCTGTTCCACCATCTCCAGGCCCTGATACTACACCCTCAGTTAAAGAGTTACTTTTGCAAGTATTAGCGAGATTGGAGGGGGAACCTTTAGCCCCAGTTATTATTAATGCACCAGCTTCTACTATACCGATTGACCCATCTATAGCTCTAACTTAATCAACAAGGATTCATGTTAGACCTTTTTCAGTATAATAGATCCTCCTATGACTTTTATGATTTCTTCTCAAATATCTCGACCGAGTTCTAGTTTACAACTTTAAGGATTAGCTATTGAACCATCTATTGCACCGCCTATTTTCTGCGCCACCATCTTCTGCTAATGTTGTTATGTCCACAACTGAGCAGAAGAGATTTGAGTAGTTTGTACAACTTGCCACCTGAGATTTGGCAGCCCTAGTGGTAGAGCTTATGATTTTCTATCAAAGTTTTAGGACCTATGTAATATGTCCATCCTTGAGAACTATAGAGTTTCTTATACCTCTTACTAGTTTACTGGCCTATCCAAGAAGTGGTGGAGGTCAATGTTAGCTTACAGACTGGTTCGATCTCCAGTTATGGTATGGAAGCATTTTACAGAGATATTCTTGGAGAGGTTCATGCCATATAGCCTTTGGGATAGCCACGAAGATGAATTCCACATACTTCAGTAGGGTTCTATATCGGTATCAAACTATGAGGCCATCTTTCAAACATTATCTAGATATGCCTTGTGTAAAATCGCTACGGAGTTCGAAAGAATTCGGTGATTCACCAAGGCATTGGCGAGGTATCTTTAGGAGGCTAGAATTTCCTTGGTTCTAGCTGGAAGCACATTTCAAAGTGTGATTGATCACACTCACATGATATTGTACATCAAACATGATAAATTGGGTAGCAGGAAGAGATTCCATAAGCACGACTAGTTTAATGGACCATTACTACGAGACAAAGAGTTTTAGAGATAGAGCCATCAGAGTAGGGTAGTCCATGCAGCCATCCTTGCAGTTCATAGTGCTGACAAATTTAGGCCTACTCAAATAGACCGTGATAGCTCCTCTAGTACAACTAGGTGTGGTGGCTTTTCAGGACAACCAGCTTAGGGGTGAGAGACGAAGCCTTGCTATAGTTTGATGAAGTTGGGCGTTTGGCCAGGAATTGTCCTTATTATTTACTTTCCTCCATGCTTCAGGTTCTCAACCAACTCTTCTACCCCCAGCACCAGCATCTAAGAACATCTTTCACGCCATGAGAGGTGGTGCTAGAGGGGGTCGGTACAGTGAGAGGTAGAGTGCCACCATTCTACTTTAATGTTATTTGATCTATGCTCTACTTATTCTTATGTGTTAGATTATTTTGCTTTGGATTTTGATATTATATGTGAGCCTCTTGTCAAGCATATTTGTGCTTCCACCCTAGTAGGTAAATCATTAGTGCCGAATTGGGTGTATCGAGATTGCATTATGACTTTTATAGGGGATGCATTATTGCTGACTTGATATTGCAATATATGGTTGACTTCAATATAATATTGGACATAGATTGGTTATCACCCCCACCATGCTATTCTTGATTACCATTCGAAGACTGTGACCTTATGTTGTCCTGATTTGCCTTAATTAGTGTGGACTGGATCACCTAACTCCTATCCCAAGGGAGTTATTTCTAATATGTATGCCTGTCAGTTGATGGACAAGGGATGTTTGTCATATTTGGTTCATGTTCGAGCCCGTTCTCAGGAGTCATTATCATTGGAGACCACCAGGGTTACCAGAGTTTTTTAATGTGTTCCCTTCTGATTTTCCTGGTGTTCCTCCAAATAGTGATATTTACTATGCCATTGTTATAAATCCAAGCACTAAGCCCATTTTATTGCCCCCTCTAAGATGACTCCAACTAAGTAGAAGGAGCAATTGGGGAATTTGTTTAAGAAAGGGTTCATTTGTCTAATTGTATCTCCTTAGGCTACTCCTATTTTATTCGTGAAGAAGAAGGATGACACTATGTGTATGTTTATAGATTATTGTCAGCTGAACAAAGTAACCATCAAGAAAAAGTATTCTTTTCCTTACATCAATGATCTTTTTTATTGATTTCAGGGTGCTTCAATATTCTCCAAGATTGATTTGAGGTCTAGGTATCATTATTTAAGAGTTCGGGAGTCTGATATTCAGAACACACCTTTCAGGACCCATTCACGTCATTACAAGTTTGCGGTTATGTCATTTGGGTTGATTAATGCTCCAACTGCTTTTATAGAGATGATGAACTGAGTGTTCAAACACAACCTGGACATATTTGTGATTATGTTTATGGATGACATCTTAGATTACTCCAAGAGTGAGTCCGACAATGTTCAACACTTAAGGACTATACTTTAAACATTGAGAGAGGAAAGGTTGTCTTCCTAGTTCTCAAAGTGTGAGTTTTAGCCCGAGTCAATAGCTTTCCTTGGGCATATGGTGACAAAAGTGGGTATTATGGTAGATTCGGCGAAGGTAGTAGTTATTCGTGAGTGGGTTAGGGCTACTTCTGTGATTGAGATTCAAAGTTTCATTCGTGTAGCGAGGCATTATCGACATTTTTTGTAGGGATTCTCTTCTATAGCAACCCCATTAACTAGGCTCACTTAGAAGGACATGATATATTAGTGGTAGGAGGAGTATAAGGTGAGCTTTCTAAAGCTCAAGGATTTATTTAGTTCAGCACCTATTCTTGCTTCGCCCAAGAAGGGAGTACCATTTGTAGTATACTGTGATGCTTCTGGAGTGAGTTTGGGTAGTGTATTGATGCAAAAAGGGAAGGCGATAGCACATGCCTCTAAATGGTTAAAGATGCATGACAGAAACTACCCTACCCGTGATTTGGAGCTAACTATGGTGGTATTTGTATTGAATTAATGGTGACATTATCTTTATAGGGTGCATTGTGAGATCTTTACCAATCATCGGAGTCTCAAATACATCTTTTCTTATCCTAGTTTGAGCATTAGATAGCGTAGGTGGTTGGAGTTGCTTAAAGACTAGGACATCTCTCCATTCTATATCACCTAGGCAAGGCAAATATAATGGCTAATGGTTTGAGCCGGAAGGCCCTAGTATGGGGAGTTTTGCATTCTTGAGGATTGAGGAGAGGGCCTTAGCTTTAGAGGTTTAGTCACTTGCTAGACAATTGGTTTGGTTGGATATTTTCCTTTCTTAGAGTATTTTAGTCTTTGTAGAGGCCAGGTCTTCATTTCTTGATTCAGAAATGTGCTCACTAGTTTGAGAGTGCTAAACTATGCTTGATTCATGAGAAAATGTTGAGGGGTGAAGCCAAGGCGGTTACTATTGATTTTGAGGGTGTTTTGAGGATAAACGATAGAGTTTGTGTGCCTAAGGTAGGGAATTATGTGATTTTGATATTGGAGAAGGCCTATTGTGCTACAAATTCCATCCATCCTAGTGTGGCAAAAATGTACCATGATTTGAAACAACATTATTAGTGGGCCAGGGAATCTTAGTAGCTCAGTTGATTGGCTACCTGAACTTTCACCTTGTTGGTGAAGGTTCAACTCCCCACATTGTAATTCCCTTCCCATTTTCCCTTCCCCTGCCCCTAATTTTTATTTTAAAAAAATATATTATTGGTGGTTTGGAATGAGAATAGATATAGCTGAGTTTATGGCAAAGTGTTTGCACTGCTAGCAAGTTAAGTATGAGCACCAAAGACCCGGTGGATCGATGCAGAGGATGTCCATTACTGAGTTGAAATGGGAGCGAGTGCCTATGGATTTTGTTATAGGTTTATCCATGGCCTTGGGCAAGTTTGATTCATTTTGGGTGGTTATTGATTATTTGACTATGTCGGCTCACTTCTTACAGGTGAAGACTAGCTACAATATGGAACAATTGGCTAGGTTGTACATATGGAATGTTGTTAGATTGCATGGCATGTCGGTGCCTATACTATCAGATTAAGGATCTCTGTTGACCTTCCATTTTTGGAACGTTCTACAGCTTGAATTGGGTATTCATTTAGATTTGAATTCAGCTTTTCACCCCAACACTAATGGACAGTCTGAGTGCACTATTTAGGTGTTAAAGGGTATGCTTTGGGCTTTTTGATAGATTTTGGAGGCCGATGGGATCAACACTAGCCTTTGGAGGATCTTCCTACAACAACAACTATCATTCTAGCATTCAGATGGCACGATTTGAGGTTTTGTATGGCTAGACGTTTAGATCACCCATTAGATGGTTTGACTCTGGTTCAACGAATATGTTGGTTGTGGAACTACTTAGGGATGCCATGGATCGGGTCTGACTAATACAGGGCAGGCTATTGACAGCACAAAACCGCCAGAAGTGTTATACAGATTGGAGGACTAGGCCTCTTGAGTCCTCTGTGGGGGACAGTGTTTGGCTGAAGACTTCACCCATGAAAGGTGTGATGAGACTCGAGAAGAGGGGTAAGCTCAGTCCTAGATTTATTAGCCCATTTGAGATTTTGAAAGAGTTGGTGAGGTAGCCTATGAGTTGACATTGCTACCGAGATTATTGGCAGTTCATCCTGTATTTTATGTCTCTATGCTCCGTCGGTATATTCCAGATGAGTCCTATGTGATCTCTTATGATTCAGTTGACTTGGGTTCAGGCTTGTCTTATGAGGAGGAGTCGTAGCTATATTGGCGAGGCAAGTCCAGAGGCTAAGCTCCAAGGATATACCTTCAGTGAAGATTCGGTGGTGTCACTATCCAGTTGAGTAGGCTACTCGGGAATTGAGATAAATATTTAGGCTAAATATCCTAGCCTCTGTTAGGCTTCAGGTACTTCTTTTCCTTTATGTTTGAGGACGAACAGTATTTTTAGTGGTGAATGATATAATGATCTTGCTAGTCATTTTTTAGCTTATCTATAAAATTATTGTTTTTCCCTTTCGTAAGTTGCTTTGGACCTATTTGAACTATTTTTATTGTTGGAACTGAAATCCTGTGCTTTAATATTGAAAATTATGAGTTTTGGCATTTTTGAAAGCTTAAGTTGTTAAAAAAATGAGTTTGGTACTATTTTGAGTTTTGGGTGTTGGATCAAAAATCCGTCAATTCTATCAGCTCTGGAACGTCGAATTTGGACTAGGAAAAGTTATAGAACTAAATTCAGAGTTAACATAAATATTGTAGATCTAAAGTTGCACTTTTAGTTGTTTTTCGAGCCAAAGTTTGGCTTTGGTAAACATTAGGAATTTGGAAGACGCTATTTCATAGCCCTCTCAAAAAATATAGGAAGCTGCAGCTCCAAATTTCTTAAATAGGCTTAGGGTTGAAGGACATAGTACAATCTTGGAGGAAAAGCAACTATCAGTAGAAGGATTACCTGATCGGTACCTGGAGGTTTGGGAAGTACTTAGATTCCATAACTTTCAAAGCTTTACAAAAACAGAGGACCCATATGTGCCTAGTCTTGTGCGTGAATTCTATGAAGCCTACGGACAAGTTGTTCCAAAGAGAAGCAGCAGGGTACTAATTGCATCAAAACCCATGGATGTTGCAGGAGTTTGAGTGTACAAGTCCCATGTATAGAGGCTAAAATTAATGATGCTTTGGGTTACACATTCCAGAGTCAGAGCTACTTGAAAGATCTATTGCAACTCCAAACTTTTGAAGATATCAAAGCATGGTTAGCTTTACTGATTGGAATTTCAACCCCCTTGGGGTTGAAGGAAGGGGAAATCATTGAGAAGAAGGAGCAAAACATACCTGTGCAATTTTGTTTTGGTTTTATTAGCAGTAATTTGATGCCTTCTCAGAATGAGTCTGTACTATGCCATGCCAAGGCCATGTTTATTGGATGTATCATGAGCAAAAGGATTTGAACCTTGGATCAATCATCACCTCAAAGATCCTTTCCAGAGCAAAATAGGAGCAAACTTCTTTGTCATTTTCAAGTTTCATTACAACTCTATGCAAGCAAGCCGGAGTCCCAAAGAACAAAAAGATTGATATGGTGGTGACTCTATCGAAACCACTGATATTTGATGGATTGAGGCTAAATACTTGTGGGATATAGAGGACAGGTTTAGGAAAAAGCTGTTTGACACAATGTCGATGATTGATGTTGAGGCCCTTAAGTCCAGAGTTGCAGTGCTGGGCATCGAGGTAGATATATCTTCTTCCTCCCCGACTGCACACTCTTGCTTTTGCCCTTGTTCTATCTACACAAACAGAAGGCACAAATGATCAACCCTCGCTCACTAGGTCCACCATTGTCGCAATTGGCTACCTAGCCAAAGTCGTTGATCCTCAGGCCATAAGGATTAATTCATCTATGCCCAAATTAGTTGAAGTAACCATGCCCAAGGCCTTAAAGTCATATATTAAGGATGAAGCAAAGTAGAGTGGGCTAAATAAAGCTTACAAGTTGAGGATGGACAGGCTCAAATCCATGATTGACGACCACAAAAAGGAGTTGGCCAGCATAAGGGATAGAGTGTTAGCTATTGAAAAAGTAGGTAGTAGTAGTACGGACACATTGGATTTGAAAGTTGATATTGATGAATTGAAGAAGGAGGTGACTTCCCTCTGATCCACTAACTTGAGCACATTTTTTGATGAGTTGGTAGATCCATCACTCAAGGTGGACGTGGCTACAATCCCAAATAAGAAGCTAAATGTAGAGCTTCTAGGTGATAGTGATGAGGAGAATCAGAAGGTGAGCACCGTAGAGACTGATGAAGAGACATTAGGAGCAGAGTAGAGCTAAGAGGACCGACAAGGGCTGGATCGAGTGGAGAAAAAGATGGTGGAAGCTATGATTGCAGCTTATGTGCTTTATCAGTCTATGGTTGGCACATCCGATGTGAGCTCACCTAAGCCTGCTAGGGCCGACATTGACCTTAAGAGCACATCGGTAGAAGAGGGAATTAATGCCCCATGACATCTTCGTCAACTCTACCACCAGTACTATCACTACAAGATTGACTTGATTGGGGGATTCTAATGCTCACTACTTTCTCTTATGCTTACTTTTTCTTATCCTTTGCACATTGAAGGCAATGTTTATTTTGTTAGGAGGGGGTAAGATTAAAGAATTCCCTATCTGCTCGATATTTTTTATTTTTGATAACACAATAATAGTGCTTTATTTTGATAAATGGTGTTATTGATGAATATCCAGACAATTTTTAACTTTTTGGGTTATATATAAATTTTAATTTGGGTTGTACTAGAGTAGTTTTTATTTTTATTATTTCTTTTGTTTTTCTTGATTGAATGAATGATTGATTGCAAATTTTTGGCAACCCCTATGCATAGATGACAAGAGTGTGAATGTAATATCGTGTCTCTATTTATTAGTAATTCGAGCATCGATGATCTATATCTTTGATTCAGATAGTTCCATGGATGAGGAGCATGTACTCATTAATTAGTTTGTTCTTGATAAATCAATCCCCAAACTTATTTGAGGAATCTTGAGTTGACCATTTGAGCAATTGAGCTTGGATATGTGATGATTGAAAAATTGCATGTATGTTTCCATTGTTTGATTGCAAAGCTATTTTTCCAATATGGGACTAGTTATCTTGTTGAAATATATGTATTGCATCATCTATAACTTACATAGTTTGTCTAGAGAAATGACTTGGTTAATTTCGGATTAGGATAGGACCGTAAGCTTTTTTTGGTTCCATTGGTCCAATTTGACCATAGTGACATCCATTAACAGTGAAGTGAATCCTTAGTGAACCCCTTTTGAGCCTTGATCCCTTCTTTGGAAGCCTTGTAACCTTGACTCATATGTGTAAAAGACAAGTCATTTGTGTTCCTTACCAGTCCCTCCTTGAACTTAAGAGTAAAACAATGGCCAAAGGCTAAGATAGGGGTGGTTAGTAGGAAGAAGGAAGTAGTCTCCTATAAAAGAGTAGGAAAAAAGGGTAAGAATGAAAGAAAGACATTGAGGAGTCCTAGAAGAAAAATGAAAAGAAAAAGTGAGAATCAAAAAGTTTGAAAATTGAGGACCCTCCAAAAAAAGAGAAAGAAAGTCTTATTGTGAAAGAAAAGATAAAAGGGAGACACTTAGGATGATGAATCAAAATGCAAAAGAGATGTCAAGAATGCGATGAATGATAAGGGAGGCAAAAGAACCTTTGTGCTTGAAAAGAGCATGTAGATTTTAAGGAGGGATGAGATACTATTGACCATATGCTACCCCGCTCAACCTTTACACTAATTACAGTCCTTAAAAGTCCTTTAGTATCCTAATTTGGAAGAAAGTCAAGTGAACTCCGATTGAAAATAAGGGCAAGCCTATAGGTTGAAGCTTACATGTTATTTCTCATTTAGGAGAGTGAGAGTTGAAGATATCTTCTATAAAGCAATGACATAATTTGAGTGTTCAGGATCTTTTTCGGCGTAAGGAAAAATGGTGATGTTTTCGGGTAGTGATTAGCAGCTCTATGAGAAATTATGAGCATATACATGTTTTGATTACTCTTTAGTCATCTTTTGGGGCTTCAAGGTCACGTAAGTGGTTTGTGGAAGTTTGAGAAAGGATGGAAAAGGTGAAAATATATGTTTTGCTCCTTGTGGCCCTATATGCAAGCTCTAATTTGGATAGATTGATGTTTGATTTGCTTGAGGGCAATCAAAGGCTTAAGTTGGAGGTGTTGATGAGTCCATATTTTGTACTCATTTTGGGGTCCAATTGCAAGGAAACATTGCCCTTAGTGTGATAATAATTCCAACTGCTAACAAATATGCATGTGTTATGACAGTAAATAGAGCTAAAAGAGTGCAAAAGGGCAAGACTTAGTGGAATCTTGGAAAGTGAGCAAAAGTGTTAAAAGGTGATGAAAAAAGGTATCGTCGACATACTTGGTGATACGTCGAATGCTTAAGGAGATCGCCTAACTATACAATAACCAAAGTTCCAAGTCAAATCAGAAGTGCAGTCATGATCGATATCAAAAATCATACTTGATGTTATGCCAAAATGCACAAGTAATCACCTCAAGTTGCAACACCCAAAGCCCCAAAACACTAATAAAAAGATGATATGAAGAATATTTTGTCATATCATCCAATTTCAAAGGGAGGGCAGAGAGTTATCACCTAATGTTGTAGTGGAAAAAGCCTCATAAAGATGCATGAGAAAGTAGTCAAGTACATATTTGGTGGTCGTCCTTGACCACTGAACGACATTTTGCAGCACAAATTTTCACACATTCTCACAAAGTATATAAGCAATTTTTGAAAGGACATTGTACATTATCTATTCATTCCATATTAGAGCAATTAGTCTGTATTTGTAGTACATAGAACTTTCATCTTAGAGTACAAGGGAGGCTAGGGTTTTGAAGCATTTGGGCATCAAATTAGAGAAGATTAGCTGGTGATAAACAACTGCTTTTTACTCAATCTTGTCACCCATAACTTCTTCTACTATGTATGGTAATCAATCTTTAATTTCTAACATATGTGGCTAAAACTACCATGTTGGCTGTGCTTTGGATATGGTTTTATAATTTACTTAATGGGTTTATGATATCTTGACTTCTCTATAGTTGAATTAGATGAATTTGTATCTATTGCTCAATTCAATGTATAAATTTTAAGGTTTAAAACTTGGAGTTTTGTTTAGATCTTTGATTATTAACTTAGCTAGGACTATCAGAGTATGGAATGAATATAATGGCAGGAAACCTTATGGGGTCTCAATTGATATTCACAATCATGGATTCAATGGCCAAGGTAGTAGGTGTATTGCACAACTTCTTAGGCCAAGTGTGTCCTCGGCGGTCTACGTGTAATACCTTAGTTGATTCCTACAGAGCACCTACAAGCAACCTAGCCTATTCACTCAATGAATATAATCAAGTGTCTAGACCCATTTGATAGAGTATTGCCCATATTTGCACATCCCCAATATTTTCCCTTAATAGCTATTTAATTTGTCAATTAGAACTTGTTAGTTGAACTCTGTTTTAATTATTGCAACCCTCCAGATCTTACAATTACTTGGTCTAATGAGTCACTTCTGCCTTGAACAATGATTCCCTGTAGGATCGACCCTAATCTTTAAAGTTGGGTTATTATGCTGATGATGCCTTTCTCTTCTATGTTTGAGTAGTATAGTTAAGTGACATTAGTAGCTACATTATCTTCTTAGTGGCAGGGCCACGCTGCCTACCTGGAAGCACCATAGTGCACCACGTCGCCTCTCTTTTCAGCAACCTTTCAATCCCTTTTTTTAATGTTTTGGGCTAATTTGGAGCCCAAATTTTGCAAATAGACTATGCAAATCTAATAATGTTGATTTTTCATATTTAATGGCGCAAATAAAATTCCCACTGGAGGCCATTACAATTTAGTATGGATCCCACTTCCTTATATGCAACTTTTAGTAGAAAGCCCCTAAGGAGTCAAATCGCATTTGAAAGTCATCAGTGCCAAACGAAGGGTCATTCTAGACCAAAATTAATTATTCATAGTTGACTGCACTATCATATTTTTCATGCAGGTGCATTTTTGGAGGATGTTGACTAAAGTCAACTATTGCCTGTTCTAGCGACTAAATTTACAAAACATAATATAACTGCACCGGACATGCTGCTCGCCTAATTTGGCCATTCCAGAGCTAATGGAATTATTTGAATTCTTCTTCAAAGCTATTTATTAGGACTTTACCTGAAAATTCATTTTACAATTAAAATCTTCTATTGAACCCGAAGAGATATATAAATCTCAACTGACATCAACCAAAGTGATAGTACTAACAAGTCAAAAATGGCCCAAGGTCACTATGCATATGCTCAACTGATCAAACACTCACAAAAATATAGAAATGACCTAGAGATCATTACAGGTTCTAAGTATGAAAAACGTGTTTTAATGATGATGATGATGATGTTTTCATGAGACAATGCTATGATGATGAGGTGACCTAATAACCTAATGATGATGTTAAGATGGGGAGTATACCCAGGTTATGGAAAATTGTGTAGATAGACTATTCCTATTATATGAGATGTTTTCGTGAATTATGATGACTATTTTACAAGTTACAAAAGTATGATTTTGATATAATATAAATTATGTTTAAAGTTATGTATATGTATGATTATATATATCATGGGATATGACTTTGCACTGAATGACCTTATGTGAGGGGGAACTATATCCAAGGGTGCTTATATAAATACTCAAGTCTCATAGCTGTGTGTCATCATAGGTTGATTATTATGTGCCTATAATGCTAGCTATTGGATCTAACTAGCACTATGTTCATGTAATGCTCATCCTTATAGGATAAAGCCTAAAGGGTAGGACTATATATGTATATGTGATTCTCACCATGCTAGGATAGAGCCTATAGGGTGAGGGTCGGATCTACCTTGGCAAAGTAAAATCCTCTTTCGCTATGCATAGAGGGAACATTGAGATTTCATATAATAGTCTGCATTGTCATATTGTCAATTATGATCTTATTCCCACATATGTATGCTATGATTATGAATGGTTTTGATGATGTTTTTACCTATGGTTTTAAACATGCATTGCTCATACATATTATGTTCTTATTCTATTGATTATAGTTATGCATACTGATATTATGATATCATGTTCCTTGGTGCATCACATACCTATATAGTTAGTACATTCCATTTACTAAGGCATACTTCATCACCTACATAATCTAACCATGTGGGGTGGATGATGAGACTACTCTTCCATTTTGTACCTACATTATGAGTTGAGCTTTTAAAAACTTATGGTGAATTTTCATGCTTTGAGAACAAGCCCCTTCTATATGATGTTGTTCCTTATGTTAGGACTTTATGGCTTTTCTTTTGATGCATATCTTGAGGGTAATCGAATAACCTATGTTCTAGTCCCCGCATATATCTAATGATGCAAAGGAATGATTTGGACCGATGATGTTGTAACTCCCTTAAGGTAAATATTTGACTCATGTAATGTCATATTCCAACTGCTACTCTCTTATGTTTTGTTTACTTTATCTTATGTATGCTTATGATATAAACACGAGGCTTGGATGGGATGACTTCAAGTATCATATTTATCGTGTCATGGCTAAGCCCTAGGTTTGGATCATAAAAAAAATGGTATCAAATCACAAGGTTTGAGAGAATTCTAGGGAGTCCAACATGCCACGTCCAGTAGAACCTTGTTCATAGGTGTGAAGTTCTCCACATCCATGAGCGAGAGGTTATGAGACGTTTAGGAAATGTTCACTTCTTTTATGATCTATTTTACAGACTCTCATTCCCTACCACTTGTCCTTTGATATTTTTAGAAAATACCTCTATGATGTGCTTCATTGCCTAGGGGAGTTGTTGCTAATGAAGACCAGGTTTCTCTGGCTCTTCAAATTCCTCAAGGTCCTCAAGCTGACCAAGTTACCAATGATGAGTTTAGAGCCACTATTATTATGTTGGTTTAAGTCATTTTTTTCCCAAGGACTCCTACTTCAGCTTCTAGTATAAGATAATTTTTATAAGATGAATACTCTAGAGTTCCATAGATCCAAAGTGGACGATGATACACAAGAGTTCATTGGTGAGGTCAACAAGGTGGTGGGGATTATGGGGGTATCTTCCAAAGAGAAAGTCGAATTTGCAGTTTACCAACTTAAGGGAGTTACTCAAGTCTAGTTCACATAATGGAAATTCGAGATAGTCAAATTAGGGTCTATTAATTAGGAGATGTTTAAAGTCGCTTTTCTTGATCATTTCTTCCCACTTGAACTAACGAAAGCTAAAGTGACAGAGTTTTTGAATTCGAGGCAAGGTGGTATGAGTGTGAAGGAGTATGCCCTTAAGTTTACAAAATTATCTAATATGCTCTTTCTTTGGTGGCCGACTCTAGGGACTGTATGAACAAGTTCACTTTGGGTATGTCAAACTTGGTGAAGATGGAAGGTAAGGTCGCGATGCTCATCATGGATATAGATATTTCTAGGCTCATGACATATGCTGAAAAAGTAGAGGGTGAGAAACTTCAAAAGATAAGGATGAGGGTTTTAAAAGGGCTCATTTTGATGGTCGATTTTCACATACTAAGTATGGTGGTGGTCATTCTCAAAAAGGCCAAGGTCATCTAAAGATGCCTCCCAAATGTTTGACAAGGATAGGTTGCCTAACCCTAAGGCTCACGGTGATGTGATGAAAGGTGGTGCTATTTCTCTTTAATGTTCCAAGTGTGGGAGGAACCATGTTTGAAAATGCTTGAGAGGTACCAATGCATGTTTTGGTTATGGAAAGGTGGGAAACAAGATTTCCAAATGTCCTTATTTTTCTACTAAAAGGAAATAAAAATGTCTATAAGGTCAAATAGTTATAAGAGGGAAAGTACAAAAAGGTGCCTAAGTTCAAGTGGTGGTCCACTCGGTATCAATTTTATGCTTTGTACGCTAGACAAGAGTTGAGGAGTCTCCCAATGTGGTTGTCGGCATGTTAAGAGTCTTTGATAATGATGTGTATGACTTGCTTGACCCCAGTACTAATATGTTTTTTGTTAATCCTTACCTTTCCATAAAGTTTGATGTGTCTTTAGAAGTCTTATTAGAGCCTTATTGGGTCTATACTCAAATTGGTGAGTCAATCCTAGCTAAGAAAGTCTATAGAAATTATCCCTTGTCAATTTTTCATAAAGTCCTTCCATGTGATCTTGTTGAACTTGATATAATCGAATTTGATGTTATTCTTGGTATGGATTGGTTGCATGCATCTTATGCTTCTATTAATTGTAGAATCCATAGGGTCACATTCCAAGTTCCTAATGAACCTAGCCTTGAATGGAGGGGAACGAATTTGGTTTTCAAGGAAAAGTTTGTTTCTTATGTAAAGGTTGTGAAAATGATTTCCAAAGGTTGCATATATCATGTTTGTCTGAGTCGTGGATGTTGATTCTAATGTTCCTACTCTTGATTAGGTCCCTATAGCTAATGAGCTTCCCATATCTTTCCTGAAGGAAGATTTGCCTAGTATTCCTCCCATAAGGGAAATTGACTTTAGCATTGATCTTTTATCCAATACTTAACCTATTTTTATGCCTCCATACCATATGACCTTGACAGAGTTAAAAGAATTAAAGGAACAATAAAGCTATTCGCTTGATATTGGGTTCATAAGGCCTAATGTGTCTCAATGGGTTGCTCCTATTTTATTTGTAAGGAAGAGGGATGGTTCACTTGGATATGTGTGGACTATCGGCAATTGAATAACGTGACCATTATAAACAAGTGTCCATTTTTGAGAATTGATGATCTATTTAACAAACTATAAGGTGCAAGTTACTTTTGTAAGATTGATTGTTGGTCTGGATAGAACCAGTTAAGGGTGAAGGAAGATGACATTCCAAAAATGGCATTTATATCTCGGTATGGTAATTTTCAATTTTTGGTTATTTCATTTGGTCTAACAAGTGCACCTGTCGCTATCATAGATTTGATGAATAGGATCTTCAAACTGTATTTGGATATGTTTGTGGTTGTGGTTATAGATGATATATTAGTCTATTCACGAGATGGAAGAAAGCACGAGAATTATGTTGCAAACATTGAGAGATAGGCAAGATTTTGCCAAGTTTAGCAAGTGTGAGTTTTGGCTAAGAGAGATCGTTTTTCTTGGCCAGGTTATTTCGAGTGATGGTATTAAAGTGGATCTAAAGAAGACGGAGGCAGTGAAGAATTGGCCTACACCATTGTCTCTATCTGATATTAAGATCTTTTTGGGTTTTCCTGTATATTATTGGAGATTTGTCAAAAGATTTTCTTTTATTGCTAATATGCTGCCAAAATATAGAACTTTTAATGCTCAAAACATAAAATTTTGTGTGCTCTTAATGCGATGTTAGTTGGTTTTATGTGTTTTTGTGTTTATGTTTGAAGCATTACAGGTTGGCCATTATTTTGGGGAAAATTATAGAAGTTGTTGAGTTTTGCTATCATACTAGACCCTTTACAGGTTGTAGATCATTCTACCAGCAGTAGGGTGGTTTCATGGACAATTCCAGTGAGGGGATGGTTTCTGGAGCTCATTCTAGGAACATGTAGATGAACTGTAGAGAGGTTTACGAGTCATAAAAGATGGTTCGTACCCTAAGGATCAGAGACTTTGACTTTTTATGAATTTTATCAAACGAAACTCCCTTTACAGGTTGTAAATCACTTTATGAGTCATAGAGGGGTGTCATAGAGTTAAAGTCCAAATTTTTAGCAGTTGAGTACGAGACCCCGATTATGGGTCGTGGAATGCAATACGCACGTAAAATACCTTTCGTATGGCATGCTAACCAATTCTCTTATTTTATTTAAGACTTGTATTTTAATAATTATAAATAGGTTTTTCAGATTATTTTTCATAAGTTTTTGCCTATTACAAAGAACTCAAAACTTTTGAGGGAGAAAATTTTAAGATCATATTGGAGAGTCTTTGAGAACAATTGTGATTTAATTTTACCTTAAAGATTGTGATTCTTATTAAAGTTGGATTGCTTTTTCTTAATTCTATTATGGAAGTATTTAATTATGTCTTCTTAATTCATAATTTCTGCATCTACACATAGCATGAGTAGCTAAATCCACAACTAGGGTTGTGAGAACCATGAAGAACTAAGAAAGTAAGATCAGATGATTCCTGATTCTTGGAAGGTGTATATGCATGTATTAATTAACTCTCTTCATTTTGTATGTTTTTTGGTGGTGGCCAACATTAGATCCCGCCTAGTGTTACTAAATGCACCAAGGTAGTAATAAATAGGAAAATAGATTAATTAACACGATTCGATTAATATGTTCTCGTCTAATCAACAAAACTGAGCCAAGGAGAGGTTATACTAGGACTTACAGGTAATGGTTAGTAATGCATACTAAGGATATGGGCCAAGTCACATAATGAAATTCACCTCTCACCTTTGACCAAAGGGCTTGGTCAACATAAATTACCATCCTCCATGCTATACATTAGAAAAGAATTAGGTTATCTGGTGATACTGAGTTGGGAATCATGGGGAACACAATACCCTAGTTTCTCTCTATTATTAACTTCTTTCTTGTGATAGTTAGCTTAGTTATATTTCTCATTGATTATTGCAAACCCCCCTTCCCCCCGCCGGGGAAGTAAGTCGATTAATTATTCTGATAGAAAATTGGTGAATTCTCTTGAGTCTAAGTATTCCGTATGGGTTCGACTCTAACCTTTTTTATGTTCTATTTCTTCACAGCAACCACTTTATCCTCTAAAAAGGAGGTGTCACTTGGGGGACACCAAGATTTTAGCATCATTGTCGGGGAATACGGCTAGACTTAGTGAATTCATTAGTAATTCGAGTGTTAATCCGTAGTTCCTTTATTTTACTTTTATTTGTTATTTTTTTTCTTTTCTAGGGTATAGGTGTAGTATATGCCCAACACTTAGAGTCAAGGCAATCCCTTAACTTATTCTGACCTAGAGATCCACAGAATGTTGAGAAGAATGTGCCAAGACAACACCAACAACCTGGCCAATGCAGCTCTGAACAAGAATAACAATGAGAATATTGAGAATCAGAACCTATCTCCTCTTGAGGATATTTCTCCACAGCCTCAGGATTTCAATGCCAATGCTTGCCAATGGAATTAGTACAGGTTGAATACTATGGCTATAGATGCAACTGGAGCTATTGTGCTACCACCACTACTAGCAAGCACAAAGTTGACACTCTCGAGTGGGTTACTTCAGATGCTACAGAACCATGGGATATTTATGGGCTTACCATCGGAGGATCCTCATAGCCACCTACATAATGTGGCATTCATCTGTAAAAGTGTGATGGGGACACAAAATGTATCTATGGATGTTGTGGGACTTTATATTTTCCTATTGAGTCTGTGGGCAATGCAACATTATGGCTACTAAAATCCTGTAGAGTTCGATCCCCAGTTGGGCAGACTTGTAAAAGGCCTTTTTGGAGAGGTACTCCCTAGATCGAAGAAGCTCGAGTCGAAGGACCAGATCAATAACTTCGAGCAACTTTCTGGTGATTTAATTAATACTACTTAGGACAAGTTCACCAAATATCTAAGAAGCATCCTTGAACAAAAAATAGTTGACGATGCTTTGGTGGAGATCTTCTACCATGCTCTTGATAAGAATAGTCAGGCCTATCCTGACACTATCATAGGGTACATAATATTTGGATCAACTATTTGCAAGGATCGCAGAGTGAATGGAAAGAGTGGTCAAGACTAATTACGTGTGGGGGCAGCGAGACAAGGCATCAACTAAGAGTTTGTGTGTTGTCAGTGTGGGTCCAAAGCAATCCAGAATTAATAAAGAAATCATGTAGCAGCTTGCTCAGGTTCGCACTGGTATGGAGGTGATGATAAATTAAAGACAATAGAGAGTAAATGCAGTGGTTTATCAACCTCCATATGCACCCATGTATGAGGAGCTATATTATGATGAGGACGCATGTTTTTTTTTATCAAGTGAGGGATTCCCTGACCGATGCCTAAGGGTCCAATCAGGACTATTGGTGCCAAGGTCAATGAAACCAGGGTCAGAGCTTTAATAGAGATGGAGCTTACAGGGACAACCAAGGAGGTTACTATGATACGAACCAAGGTCTAGAGAGAGATGTAGATTAGCATTATAGAGAAGACTTCAAAAATGGTCCTTATGTGCCACCACACAACTGTGATGTAGGTGCAAGTAGTTCCAAAATTGAGGACATGTTTGATCTCCTGGTAAAGAAGGCTGATACACAATATGAGACTTTAAGAGGCATGAAATCAGAAATTTCAAGCATAAATCAAAAAATAGAGTCTTACTTTTTATCTATCAAATAGCTAGGACAATAGTTTAGTCAAGTATTGACTCAACTTAATCAGCGTCAGATGGGTACTCTGCCTAGTAATATAGTTCAAAATCCTAAAAATGATGGACAGCGTATGGTGGTTACTACTCGAGGTGGTAAGAGCACCAATGATCTTCCCATGTTGATTGATGTAAGCAATGTTCAAAAGGAGACGATTGCAGCCAAGGATGCAGATGAAGAAGATGATCGTGGCAAGGATTGAGTGTGTGAAGTTGTAGATACACCACATAGGTTGAAGCCTATTCCTAGGCCTCCTCCTTCCTTCCCTCAAAGAATCAAAAAGAGGGAACAGCAAGGCAAATTCAAGCACTTTCTCTCCATGCTGAAGTAGCTCTCCATCAACATCCCGATTATTAAGGCATTAGAGAAGATGCCAAGGTATGTTAAGTACATGAAGGGCTTGATCACTAAAAAGTGCACTATGAGTTACGAGCACTCCCAAGATCTTCAACATTGTAGTGCTATTGCTACGAGGTCCTTGGTTCAGAAGTAAGAATACCTAGGTTCTTTCACCATACCCTACACCATCGGAGATGTGGAGTTCACAAGGGCACTATGTGATCTAGGTGCTAGCATTAATCTGATGCCCCTTGCAGCATAGATTGGGAGCTCCTACTCCAACTACTATATGGTTGTTGATAGCATATTGGATAGGGAAGAAGTTTGTGGGGATATTATATGATTAGCTGGTCAAAGTCAAAGAATTCATATTCCCTGCGGGCTTTGTGATCCTACATTGTAAAGTTGACCTCGATATCCCAATCATCTTGGGAAGACCATTCCTAGCCACTGGGTGAGCCCTAGTGGATATGGAAGCTGGTCAACTCAGGTTCAGATTGAATGATATAGAAGTCATCTTCAATATCTGTCAGTCTATGAAGCGACCAGATGATTTAAAGAGTGAAGTCTGGGAAACTAGTGAAGTCTAAGTAACTAATTTGTCCAAGTCATACCGCAATACTAAATCAGGCTCTACTTGGGAAGCAACCCAAGGTTTTTGATGTAATAGTGTAGTTATAGGGTTATTTTTAGTTTTTGGATTCATAGGTAGCTCGTTTTCTTTTATTTTGGTTGTAACTTTGGACATTGGGTTGGTTCCACATAGGGTAACAGTGTATTTCATGAAGAGTATGTAGGTATAGGACTAAATCAGCCATTATGGCTAAGAAGATCATCAAGTTGAGTCTTTACGACTGGGTTTACGGGCCATAAAACATTTCACGACCCGTACCCTATCTTGTAGAGACTTCTAATGACCAGAAAATTATGCACACTAGTCCATGAGCCAACTTTATAATCTGTAAATCAAACTACGGGTTGTGAATGGGGCTCGTGGAATCCAAGTATGTTTCCTGAATATTTTGCTAAGTGTTAAGGTCTCTACGACTAACTCTACAAGACATAAAATACTTTACAACTCGTAAATTGGTCCATGAAACCTAGTCCTGAGATTTAAGGTTTGGATGTTCTACGAAATCATAATTTATGAGTCGTAAGATACTCTACGGCCCATAATTGGGGTTTCATAGAGTCCAGGCCCATTAACTTTCACTTGACTCGATCAATATATTATATAAATAGTGGGGTCAAATTATTTTAACCTCATTCTTGACCTAAATTATCGAAGTAAATCAACCAAACCCCTCCTTCATACTTTCGATAACCACCGACCATTGTGCACTCATTTTCTAGCAAGATTTCGGCAGCCTAGGGTGTCAAGCCTAGTCACATCCTATATTCTTTAATTTAATCTTAAATCTTGATAGTTTTTAGTTAAATTAAAGCCTTTAATTTGCCTTGTCTTAAATGATTGAGTTGAAAAATCATGTGGGGAATGGTGTCTAGATATAAAATCCATGTTTGAATTTAGTTTGTGTTAATTGAAATCAGGGTGCCCATGTTTGAATTATTGATTAAGTTCGGAATTAGGGCACTTTGGCCTTGTTTGAAATGTTTTGGATAGTTGTTTATGTCTATTGAGTCCCTCACCATGTGTGATTGAATGTTAATATTTGTGTTAGTGAATTGATAAGTGATGATATAGGTGTATAATCTTGTTGAAATCAACCATAGGTGGTCAGAATTATAGGATAAATCATGCTTAATCTCTTTCGTGTTGGGGTAATAGTTATGGTATGCAAATCATCTGCGTGCGTGTGTGTTTGCTTCGATGATGGTAGTATATTTGTTGAGAAACTCATTTGAGGTTTGTGTGATGGTCTTAAAAACTCAGTGATTAGGTTTTCTAGTTCATGAGTGGCCTTTATGGCTCATGGACTACTCCACGAGTCATAATTGTCCCTCGTGCAAGATTCCAGAAACTTGATATTTCTAAGTACCCATTATATGAGACCTTCTACGAGTTGTAAAACACTTTATGGTTCGTAGATAAGTTTCGTAGATCCCTGCTTGTAATAAATTACTCACTAGAAATATCTATGATCTATTCTACAACTCATAAACCACTTTATGAGTCATACCCGGGCTCGTAGATTTTTCCAGTAATAAAAATTGATTGAAGAACTATTTTACGAAAGCTCTTTATGGCTCGTAATATCCACTACGGCCCATAAAGATGTTTTCATAAAACCCTTCTGCAACTTAACTTAGATAAACTTTTGCATTCCAATTTTGCATTATGGGGCTAATGAGGGTGTGTATGTGTTTATGTTTTAGGTACTATGGCTCCCAAATCCAAATGCGATGAGATCCAAGCCCTATAGAGAAGGCTAAGAGATGAGCCTTTGGATGATAAGCAGGCCAGTCAACTAAGTATATCACTAGAGGTGTTGGATGTCAGCCAGAACCAGAGGCGGCCAAACTATAGACCAAATCCACTATTAGAGTTCGGCGCACTCAAGCTCGTATTACTCGCACTCCCCAGTCTAAGGAGAGAGGCAGCGATAAGACCGATTTACCACAGATGACTCTATCTAAAGAGCAGTCTAGCTCTGAGGATGGGTCAGAGACACAGTCCTCCGTTGTACCTCGATCATTACTATCTACGCCAGATGCCTTCACTAACTGGTGGTGCATTGAGGGTATGGAGGAGATATATGTAAAGGGCATGCAGCCTACAAAGTTGGGCATATCTTACTCCATCTATGAGGAGCACTGAGAAATAGTAAACAAACTCGACAGTGTCCCTGGTCTCCAGGCATGAAGACCGATATCATCTTCAGTGGCGCACATATGCACTTGGATGATACTCTCCGTCTACGATGAGGGAGTTCTATGCCTCATACATAGCCATGATCTAGAGCACTCTTAACAAGGGGAAGAAGCCTTTCGCTCAGCGTAGACTAATTGAGAAGAGATTGAGGGGCCGGCAAGTGGATATATCGGAGACCACCATCCATTATATGTATTTGGTCCTGAGTTTCCTTCCCCCAGATCCACCAGAGTTCAACTATAGGGTGGGGTAGATGAAGGACCCATTGCTGATGAAGGATCCAGAGCAATGAGCCACTTTGATGAGATGGGTGGCTAGGTATATTGTTGAGCAGGGTCCGGAACCTGCATGCATCACTACTCACTCAGCCTACCATAAAGGCTTCACTCAGTTTTCCAGCCAAGTTTTGGTGGGGTATTATTCATTCATGCATTCGATTGATAATTGCTGATAATACACTGACGTCAGAGCATGCAATGTTGGTTGCCCGTATCTTAGCTAGCTATGATATTGACTGTGTCCACCTCATCGCTGAGCAGATTCATGAGGCCTCACTGAAAGGGTCCACCTCCATCCTATACCCGTGCTTGATCTACAGGCTTTGTCTAGAGTCGAAGGTGGAGATATTATACCAAGTGGACCAGTTGATTAAGAGGGTATAATGAAGATTGGGTGAGGCTCAGCCTTTAAATTTATCAGCTTTATAGTAGGACATCCAGCAGCTCAGAGTTGACATGACAGCAGCACTCACGGCACTAGTTGCACTACCAGAGACTATACTTTTGGTAACAATGGTTGACTTATTTGCTCCTGAATGAACCTATATGGTCTTTGCAGAGGAAGAGACCCCTGGACCCCTCACAGAGGATGATGAGCAAGATGAGAGATGCTTACGTGCGAGGCTAACAGAGGAGGACGAGCTGGATCTTGTATTGAGGAGATTGAGACATGAGGATATGCGACGAGCTCGGTAGTTGGAGCAGGTGAAGGGTGTTGGCCCCTCCAGACAGAGTAGTACTACTGCACAAACTACCTCGGAGGAAGAGGGTGGCCAGACTCAGCCACACACTGGCGCTTAGGTGCCTAGGTATGCTTTTTGACTCCTTATGTATTTTTTTGTTTTGATTTTGTGTATTTGGGACTATGAACATCTTTTTCGATAGGGGTTAGGTAGTTATGGGCCTCAGTGAACTTTGAGTAGCTTGGGTCCATAACTACACTAATTTTTTATCTCGAAGTTTTCTTACTTGTGTTCTTTTTTCCCATAGATATTTAATTTCTGTTGAATCAACACCTTTATGATGTTCAGATATATTTATAGCATATAGTACCAATACTTGTGGCATATAGCATGTTATATGGCACCCATCAAAAATTTTGATTAGTAGTTAGATTGCAACCGTGCATGTTTAGGCGTGTGACAATGACTATTCTGATAAGTGAGGGTAAATTGAGATAAAAAGCAAGATCTGAGAGTCTTTTGTTGATAATGTATGCAATGCCATGTGAGTGTGAGCTTAATTTGATAAATTCATGTGTTTTGGTTAATTCAGAACTTGCCCTGTTACTCTAAGTTAGATTATATATTAATTGGTTTAGGAAAGGATCTTAGGCAGTGTTCTTAATAGACCATTTAGTCTGAACTGACCAACCAAAACTGTGATATAATCCCTTGTTCCTAGTGTTTGAGTCTGACATGTACCTATTCTTTAAAAACACCTTATTAACCTAGCCTTATTAGTTGTAAAATCCTAAAATTGGCCTTGGTCCTTCTTTGAACATTATGCACCTTAACTGAGGTAAAAATCCTAAGTTGAGGTGGCTACCAAAAGTGGCCCTAGTTCTAAGGATGGATATTGTGCACCTCAACACAGGCCAAAAGTCTAAGTTGAGGGCAGTTGGTGAAAGGGGAAACAAAAATAAGGGAATGAGTTAGTGATACGGAGAAAAAGGAAAAAAATTCATATATTGGGTGCAAGAAACATAAGTGATACCTTAGTTGTAAGATAAAAAGCAAAATGAAGTATAGAATCAAGGCAAAAGGCTGAAAAATGAAAAGAAAGCACCCAGAAAAGCTTGAATTAGGAAAAAGGAATAAAATAAAATTAACAGTGTTGGTAGGGCAAAAATGTAGAAAAACGCAGTGTCAGGGAGGGACTTTAGTCACTATTTTCCCATATTATCATACCAAAGCCCCCTGAGCTTGCATTACAAGCCTAGAAAGTCCTAAAGTGATCATAGTCTAGTGAGTTGAAGGTCTGAGTCATGAGTATAGGAGCAAGCCTATGGTATTAGATATTATGCATGAATATCTATTATGAGAGAGAGTGATTTTGCATAGTCCCAAGGTTAAGCATGAAAACATCATTTAGGGTAAAATGTGGGACTTCTTTCTATAAGGGCACTTGCATTGCATTGCTAGAACTAGACTTGTTCAATGATTGTGGTGACTGTTCATAATATCTTGCTTGTCATAGTTGTGTTGTTACTACACCAGGTTGTATTGGTTTTCTAGATAACCAACTGATCCTGTTTTGAAAAGTTGGTGTGGATGTCTTAGTCTAAGATTTGTCTGATATATGCCACTGAGTTGAGGTCTGTGTGTTACTGTATTATCTATTTAGATTGAGTCTGTCACTTGAGGACAAGCAACAATTTTAAGTTGAGGGTGTTGATCTGCTACGAAAATACAGCACTTTTGATGCTCAAAACTTGAAATTTTGTGTGTTCTCAGTGTGATGTTAGTTGGTTTTATGTAGGTTTGTGTTTATGTTTGCAGGATTATAGGTTGGCCTTGATTTGGGGGAAAATTGCAAAAGTTGCTGAGTTTTGCTATAATACGAGACCCTTAATAGGCCGTAGATCATTCTACGGGCCATAAGGTGGTTTCGTGGACAATTCAAGTGAGGGACTGTTTTCTGAAGCTCATTCTATGAACATGCAGAAGAGCCGTAGAGTTATTTACGAGTCATAGAAGTTGGTTTTTGTCGTGAGGACCAAAGACTTGGACTTTTAGGAATTTCATCATACGAAACCATCTTTACGGGTCATAAATCACTTTACGAGTCATAGAGGGATGTCATAGAGTTGAAGTCTAAATTTCCAGCAGTTGAGTACGAGATCCCAATTATGGGTCGTGGAATGCAATATGGCCCGTAAGACACCTTTCGTATGGCATACCAACCAGTTCTCCTTTTTTGTTTAGGACTTAAATTTTAATTATTATAATAAGTTTTTTAGGTTATTTTTCATAAGCTTTCACCTAGTACTCAAAGAACTAAATATTTTGAGAGAGAAAATTGTAAGATTATATAAGAGAGGCTTTGAGAACACTTGTGATTTGATTTTACCTTGAATTTTGTGATTCTTATTGAAGTTGGATTGTTTTTTCTTATTTTTATTATGTAAGTGTTTAACTATGTCTTCTCAATTCATAATTCTTGCATCTCCACATAGCATAAGTAGCTATATCTACAACTAGAGTTGTGGGAACCATGAAGAACTAACAAAGTAAAATCGGATAATTCATGATTCTTGGAAGGTGTATATGCATGTATTAACTAACTCTCTTCATTTTACATGTTTTCTATTGGTGGCCAACATTAGAACCTGCCTAATGTTACTGATTGGACCAAGGTAGTAATAAATAGGAAAAGAGATTAATTAATAAGATTCGACTGATGTGTTCTCGTCTAATCAACCAAATTGAGCCAATGGGAGGTTGTACTGGGACTAATAGGTAATGGTTAGTAATGCACACTATGGAGATGGGCCAAGTCACATAATAAAATTCACCTCTCACCTTTGACCAAAGGACTTAACATAAATTACCGTCCTACATGTTATACACTAGAAAAGAACTAGGTTATCTGGTGATACTAAGTTGGGAATCATGAGGAACACAATATCCTAGTTTCTTTTCATTATTGACTTTTGTCTTGTAATAGTTAGCTTAGTTATATTTCTCGTTAATTATTGCAACCCCCTCCCCCCTCTTTTGGGGAAGTAAGTCGATTAATTATTTGGATTGCAAATTGATAAATTCTCGTGTCTAAGTATTCCCTGTGGGTTCCACCCTAACCTTTGTTAGGTTCTATTTCTTGACATCGAACGCTTTATCCTCTAAAAAGGAGGTGTAACTTTGGCGATATCAATTGCCTCTCCTTTGACTAAGTTGACCCAAAAGAAGATGAGATTTCAACGGTCTAATGAGTGCGAGGAAAGCTTCCAAATATTGAAGGACTGTCTCATTCTGACTCCTATTTAGACATTACCAAAGGTCTGAATAGTTTTGTTATGTATTGTGACACCTCACATATATGTTTGGGTTGTATCTTGATGCAACATGGGAAAGTCATTGCCTATCCTCAAGGAAAGTGAAAGTGCATGAAAGGAATTATACTTGAATTATTTGGCATTGTATTTGCATTAAGGAGTTGGTTGATTATCTCTACTGGGTGCATGTTGATATATTCATCGACCACAAAAGTTTGAAATATGTTTTTAGCCAAAGGGATTTGAACCTAAGGCAAAGTAGGTAGTTGAAGCTTTTGAAGGATTATGACATGAGTGTGATGTATCACCCCAGCAAAGTAAATGTTGTGGCCAAGCATTGAGTAGAAGGTCTATGGGTAGCATTGCCAACGTTGAGAATGGAATGAAAGAGTAGGTTAAAGAAGTGCACCTCTTGGCTCATTAAGGTGTGAGGTTTATGGTTTGAATAATGGTGGTGTATTGATACAAAATGGGGTGGGTTCGTCTTTGATAGCAAAACTTAAAGGAAAACAAGACATGGATCCTACTTTGGTTGAATTGAAGAAGTTGGTGGTTGATAAAACGGTTGAGGTCTTCTCATATGGAACATATGGAGTGCTTCGTTACCAAAGGCGGTTGTGTGTCCCTAATAATTATTAGAGATTTGAGAGAGGTATATTGGTGGAATGTCGAGATGGCAAATGGGTGGATTAGCTCAGATTTGGATGGATTGGATATGGATTGAGCCAAAATAGATTGGATCACAATTTTTTCATATAACATATAAGTAAATATGGATTTGGTCAAAAATGGTTCGGGTAAAAATGGTTCCAACTCACTTTAATCTCTTAAAGCCAAAGAAAATTAAATCAAAGCTTGATTGTTAATGCTCAACTGCTATCACCCCGACCCTACTCCCAAATAATTATTTTTGAAAAAATTATTTTTTTATTAAAAAAATTATTTTTTTTTCTA
>JAOTQJ010158299.1:0-28938 GCA_025642045.1 Solanum sejunctum | reverse complement strand
TGCCTTAATTATCTCCTACTTGAAACCATTAATGGAAAAATCACCAATTACATGTAATTAGAATGAATTCATATTAGGATTGATCAATAGATATAGTCTCAATCATCATTGAAGAAATTGAGTAGAAGTAGAGAAGATCCATATAATTTCACAATTGAATTAAGATAAAAATTGAGAATTTAGAAGAAGCTCCATATAAAAAAGGATTCTATGGATGAAAGCTCAAATACCTTAAGTGACTGCCTTGGAAAACTTGAAGAAAATGGAGGATTTTACTACACTTGATCTTCAATGGATTTTTTAGTTGGATGAGAAGAAAGCCCTCGAGAGTAGTTTAAAATAGAGAATTTTTGTAATGTGTCAATGGTGAAAGAATGGGGTTAATTTGTTGGATTATGGCAAATTTATAGGATGGATTTTGGTGCCAAATATCGGCCAAAGTTACTTAAATAGGCTTAGTAAAGAGTCTAAGGCTTTTTTAATTAGTGCAGAAATTTTAAGAAAAAATTTGAATTGTCATGGAACAAGTCTGCGAGGCAAAGTCATTTCAGCATAATTTATTTTTTGTGAAGTTCAATTTTTCCCTATTTTTTCATAGGAAAGAGTTTAGTCACTTTGATACATAAATGAACCCTCTCCATGATGTGAAGAGGTCATGTACTCTTCTAGAAATGCAAAATCTTATGAAAAAAAATATTTTTTTGATACAATTGATCTAAAAATTGAAAGACACCATTTTATTACATAATTTTTCCTTCTGAATAAGAATTCTACCTCAAATTTTCCAAAAATAATATGGATAATATGTTATGCAAGGAATCTTTCATAAGGTCATTAGGAGGCATTTTAAGAGGTGTTATAATATCTCTTCTTTAGGAACCTTCATCCTCGAATAGTATCAAGGTTAGCTTTAGTGTAGTAGAGTGTATAACCAGCAATCCATGAGGAATGCAATCATGCAACCTTAAAACATCTTTAGAAATCATTTTCATGAGTATGCATGCATGTAATGTAAGATACAGAGACTGACACTTAGGAGCTTGAGGGGATTGAGTATGAGTGGCTAATTACTTTAGTCTTGAGTAGAAGGAAAGAGGTAAGGATATTTTTTGATCATGTACACCTCCACTTCCCATATTGCACTTTCAACTTTTTGATTTCTCTACAAGACTTGATAGAAGCAATCTTGTTTCTTAGCCTTTTAACTTGTCGGTCCAAAATCTCATCCAAAACTTCCTCATAGGTTAGATTTTCTTCACTACTCATGTCATTCAAAGTTATAATAACATTTTGGATCACAAAAACATTTCCTCAACATTTAAATATAGAATACTGCATGAACCATAGCCAATTCTATTGGCAATTCAAACTTATAGGCCACCTTACCAATCTTGTTCAAGATCTTGTTAGGTATTACATATCTAGGACTCAAGCATTATTCACACATGCCATATTGCTATATGCTTATTCATTGCCTATGTTATATACTGTATTTATGGTGCTTATCACTTGTTACATTGCATCCTACACACTTAGTACATTCAAATTTACTAACGCATACTCTATGCCTACAAGATGTCATCATGTAGGAATCGGAGCGCCGCTTGAGCATCTCCAACCACATGGATAGTACAATTTTACTCAAGCTTGTTGGTGTGTCCTCCATTCCATGGATGTTTCTTATGATATCATGTTATGTTCTAAGACTATCTTTCCTTTATGTATATGTTGATTATGAGGGTGAGCCCGATTGCTTGTCTTGGCCCCCTCTCTTTTCGATTTAGTATAGTTGTTGTTGGACAAGTCATGTGTAATGTTATAAGCTTTGACTTTCTCTCTTGACTCTTGTTGTTTATGATATGAATGATGTCCCTTAGTCCTGGTTATCCCTATTTCTACTCTTTTATAGCTATATTATTCCTTTCGCGACCAAGGATGTATAATGATGTGCTAAGAGGTTTGGTTGCGGTCCCTTTAGGTTCCCCTTATGTTGTGTCACGTCTAGGCACTAGGCTTGGTCAGTGATAAGACCCCTTTGAAAAGATTTCCAAACATGAGAAGTAAATTGAGTACCACAATACAAAATAATAAAATAAGGTCACATTATTAAGCCTTACTAATTCCTTAATATCATCTTAGCATACTCCTCTACACTATAAGAAGTCTTAACTAGTAGAAAATGGGATGATTTTGTCATTGTATCCACAATCACCCATATAGAATTGAATTAATTTCTGGTCTTAGGTAAACCCATAATGAAATCCCTATTTACATCCTCCCATTTCCACATAGGAATATCGATGTCTTGGGCTAGGCCTCCCGGCCTTTGATGTTCAACCTTGACTAGTTGGTAATTTTGGCGTTATGCCTCAAACTTGACTATATCCTTCTTCATGCCATTCCACCAATACACTTCCGTTAAATCTCTATACATTTGGTGGATCCAAGGTAAATAGAAAACCGTGAGTTATGGGCTTCACTCAGTATCATCACTCTTAGGCTATCAGTATTCAGAGCACATAATCGGCCTTGATAACAAAGTACTCTATCTCCCCTTTGTGAGAAAACCTCAACCTTTTTCAACAACTAACCTCTTCATTTCCACCAAATTAGGATTCATATCTTGCTTTTTGCCTTGACCTCCTCTGTCAATGATGAATCCGCTCCATTATGCAACCAAAGTAGGAACCATATCTTGCTTTTAGCCTTGACCTCCTTTGTCAATGATGAATCTGCTTCATTATGCAAAAGAACACTACCTACATGTGAATTTCTCAATCTTACACCCAATTAGGCCAATCAACGTACATCCTTCTCCATATTTCTTTCATCCTCAACATGAGCCACACGTCCCATAGACACCCTACTAAGCGCATCAGTCATAAAATTTGCCTTACCTAGATGATACAATACACTCGTATCATCGTCCTTAAGCAATTATAGCCATATTCTTTGCCTAAGGTTCAAGTCCCTTTGGATAAACATGTACTTCAAGCTCCTATGGTCGGTAAATATATTAACATGCACCTCATAAAGATAGTGATGTCATATTTTTAATGCAAACACAATGGCCAATCAACTTAAGATCATCGGTTGGGTAGTTCTTCTGATAAACCTTCAATTTCCTTTAAGAATAGGCAATGAACTTGCCATGTTGCATCAACTCACAACCAAGTCCCACACGTTAAGCAGCATAATTGACAACAAATCCATATGAACCTTCTAGTAATGTCAAAATATGGGTTGAAGTAAGGCAGTCTTGCAGTGTTTGAAAACTCTTCTCACATTCATCTGATCATAGAAATTTCACCTTCTTTTAGGTCAATCTAGTCAAAGGAGATGTATTAGAGGAAATCCTTCAATAAATCTCCTATAATATCCATCAAATCAAAGAGACTCCTAATATTCAAAGGAGACAATGGTCTAGGTCAATTCTTCACTACCTCCGTCTTCTTAGGATTAACCATAACACTATCACTAGACACAATATAACGAGAAACGCCACCTCCCTTAGCAAACACATGCTAAATTTGGCAAACAATTTCTTATCCTTCAAGGTTTGGAACACAATTGTAAAATAAACCTATCCGGTAGTAAATTAATATATCATCTATGAACACCACTACAAATATGTCTAGATAATGTTCGAAAATTAGATTCATCAAATTTGTAATGACGGCGGGTGCATTTGTCAACCCAAATGACATAACCAAGAACTCATAAAATCTATACCATGTTTGATATACTATTTTAGGAATATTATTATGCTCAATTGGTAATACCCAGATCAAAGATCAATTTTAGAGAAATAACTAGCACCTTTCAATTGGTCAAATAGATTAGCAATCCTTGGAAGTGGATACTCATTTGTAATAATTTCCTTATTTAAGGTTTTATAATCCATACACATCCAAAGTGAACCATCTTTTTCCCTCTGAAACATTACAGGAGCACCCCATAAAGGCACACTAGGCCTTATAAACCCCTTATCAAGCAAATCCCTCAATTGTTCATTTGATTCATTCAATACCATTAGGGCCATTCGATATGGACAAATAGAATTAGGTTGAATATCGAGTAGAAGATCAATACCAAAGTCAATTTCCCTTCAGGGAGAAATATTGAGCAACTCATCAAGAAAGATAATGGGGAATTTATTAACTCTAGAAATCGAATCAATAGTAGAAACTTTGAACTCCATATCTATAACTCGGGCTTAGAAGGAAGGAGTCTTAGAATATATGTTAAGGCACGACATAGATCATAAAGAAGTGAAGATTTCCTAAATGTCTCTTATCCTCAAATTTATCGATGTGGCGCACTTCACATCTATGAATAAGACTCTACTAGAAGCAGAATGTTGGACTCCCTAGGATGCTTTCAATCTTGTGCTCTGATACAAAGTTTATCATGACCTAAACTTAGAGGTTAGTTGTGACACCAAAAGGCGCCCTATCCAAGCCTCTTGTTCAAACAAACATAAATATGATAAAATAAGCAATTATAAGAGTAAGTAAGTAGAACATAGTATCACAAGCAACAAGATTTCCTATAAGGGGGAATTACATCAACATAGTGTCTAAAACATGCCTCTACATCAAATATCTTGGCGGGTACTAGAACATAGTTTTACTAGCTCACCCTCAAGATAAACAAAATACAAAAGTCTTAAAAATATCAACATAAGAAAGAAACATAAGGACTTATCCCCAAAGCATGGGAATTCATCAAGTCTTCAATAGCAACACCAAAAGCTATCCACAACAGTGAGGAAAAATATCATCATCCACCCCTTCATGGTGACACCATGTAGATAAGAGTATACATTAGTACATTGGAATTTACTAAGTATGTAAGCATGTAATGCATCAATGAACATTATATATAATAGCAATATCTATAGACATAATAATAGAATAAGGACAAGCTATGCATGAATTATGCAACATTAAAATCAGATATGGAAGCATAATAAGCTATTTTATATCCTAGTAGACATACATATGTGGGGATAAGATCATAACTGACATTAGTACCACATGGACTATTATGTGAAATCTCGATATTCACTCTACAGTGAGCGAAAGAGGAGTTTACTTTGCCAAGATAAGCCTGATCCTTACCATATAGGCTCTATCCTAACACGCTGAGAACCTATCACTTTGACCCCATCTCTTAGGCTTTATTCGAGCATAGTGTGTCACATTAAAAAGCTATACAAATCCACTAGTAAAACTTGTAGGAATCTAATCATCCAAACTATGGTGGCATATTGTTATGAGACTTGAGGATTTATATAAGCACCCTTGAAGATAGTCCTGCTCAGATAAGCTCATTCAATACCAAGTCAAATTCCACCAAACACATAGTCATGCATATACATACACATCATTATAATTTATACTTTATCAAAATTATACTTTCATAACTTGTAAAATAGACGTTATGACTTAATCATATCATATGAATAATCTTTCTACATAAATTTTCATATAGTGTGTGTATACTCCCCATCATCATCTCATAAAATTAGGGTCATAAGTCTCTCTAATCAACAAATCATCATAACATCACCATCATCATCATAAGATACTTATCATGAGACCATGCTTTCATAATTCAAATCATAATAATAAAATTATAGCTTTAACATAGGAAAATAAGGGTCATGTATGGGTGCATGAGAAATTGAGCTAAAATCATGCAATTAGATAAAATCATGTAGAAATCGTGCAATTGAAATCACCTTGAATCATTTATAAAGGAAACTACATCAATTTCAAAAAAGCCCTAATCATCTCATTATTAAAATCATGCATGGAAAAATCAACAATTTTATGTAATTGGCATGCATTCATATTAGGATTTATCAATAGACATAGTCCCCATCATCATTGAAGAAATTTAGTAAATGTAGAGAATCCCCATATAATTTCATAATTGAATTAAGATTAAAATTGAGAATTTACAAGGAGCTCCATAGAAAAAGGATTCTATGGATGGAAGACCATATACCTAAAGTGATTTCCTTGGAAAACTTGAAGAAGATAGAGAATTTATCTTCACTTGGTCTTCAATGGAGTTCTTGCTTAGAGGAGAAAAAAGCCCTTGAGAGTAGTTTTAGATGAAGAATTTTGTAATGCGTGAATGGTGAAAGTGTATGATTAATTTTGAGGGTCAAAGGCAATCTACAGGTTGGATTTTGTTGCCAAAAATCAACCAAATTAACTTAAATAGTGAAACAACCCCAAAAAGTGCCTAAAGATGTGCCTCAGAATGCCCGAAATATTAATTTCTATATATCTCAAAATCTATTCATTATTTTGAAATCCGACTTCATATTTGTGATCGGGGGGGTCAAAATTAGGTGAAAAAATATCTAACCCTGATTTAAGAGCGAAAGAATAGCAATTTCAATTTTTGAAAGTGTGAATTCTAATGAGGTTTCCGCGTTGCCTCCGCAATGTGCCTAGGGGGTGTTCATGAACAATTTTACATCTACATCCTCCTCGCGACATAGAGAAGTGTATTTTCCCTGGCAGTATTATTCATCTGCATTCCAAATATTCTAAGTGTTGGGCCCAAGTTTTCCCAAGTGTGTTTTTATCTATACTTAGCCAAATTTCACCCTTATATCATCCAAAATATTTATCAATACTCCCCAAGAAACTTAGTCATATTTTCACTCAAAACGTCAAGACTCAAAACCATCATCCGGAATTAAAGACTCTCTTTTAGCTTCAAGCCTCCATCTTCAATCTTCACCAAGAACTTCTCCAAAGCTAATATATGTGGTGTTGAACCATCGGATACTTTCACCCATGGTGACTAAGACTTCTTTTTACTAATATTGCATGATTTAAACTTAACTTTACATGTGGATCTTGTATATTGAGAAATTAACTGCACAGTGATTTAAGTTCATTAAAGTATGGTTGTTTTAGTATGTTTTGAGTTCTAAATTTTTGGATCTAATGTTGGACTTAATGAGAGGTTTTGATGTGAATGTCTTGAAGTTGTTTCAAGGTGTTGATTGATGGTTTTACTATAGGATTTCTTGCATGATTTCATCTCTAAATTTCATGGTGTTTTACCCTCATTACACCCTCCCCCAAGTGTTTGATAAAATATCTGGTTAGGGTTTCTTGTAGAATTTAAGGTCCAAAGTTTGACATATGATATGAATGATGTTATAATAAAGATAAGATCTTATGTATGTGATTATTCTATAAAAAGTGTTGCATTAGACCATAATTAACCGAGATGGGCTTTGTACTCATCAACTGAGGTGGGGGTTTGTACTCATCGACCGAGGTGGGGGTTTGTACTCAATAAACCAAGTGAGTGGTTTGTGCTTTGCCACCAAGGTGTTAAGGTGTTATTATCATCAACCCTATGAGGGGTTTGTACCACACCACCAAGGTGATGGGGTGAGATCATCATCAACCAACCAAGGGGTTTATACTTTTGAAATCTAGCTTGGTCTATTCTACACATGTGATATTCTATATAAGCATGACTTCAACATGTTTTACTTATGCATTGACCATATATGCCATATTATTATATTACGTCTATTGATTATAGTTGTGCTTTTTGATTATGATACTTATCTCTTATTGCATGGCATTCTACATACTTAGTACATTCAAATGTATTAATGCATACTTTTGTCTATTTATTATCACCATGTAGGGACTGGTGCGTAAGTTTATCATCCTCTTCCTCCACGTGGCTCGATCAGTTCTACTCAAAGTTAGTTGCTGAGACCTCCACTTCGGGGACCTTAGTCTATGTTGGTATTATCTATGCATTGAGACACTCTCTTGTGTTCTATTTTGACTATGAGGGTGAGCCAGGTTACTTTGTCTTTGCCCCCGCTCTATCTATGTATTTAGAGGTATTTGTTGGACAAGTTACATATCTTTGGCAAGATCTATGACTCTTTGTCCCTCATTGATGTTGATTTGTAAGCTATCCTTTAGCCCCCTTTGCCCCTTAATATTATTTTATGTCTTTCAAATGCTTCCCTGACCAATGATATGTAATGATAAGTTGAGAGGCATGATTGTGGTTCCTTCAGGTTCCCCATTCACCGTGTCACATCTAGACCCTAGGCTTGGATCATGACAAACTTTGTATTAGATCACTAGGTTGATAGATCCTCAGAGTCTAACACACCATGTCGATAGAGTCCTATTCATGGTTGTGATGTGCTCCATGACTGTGAATAGGAGGCTATGAGGTGTTTTTAGATTTCCATCTTGATGTTCTATGTCATGCTATATACCCCTAACAATTGTTCTTTGCTATGCTAGATCATACCAAACACTAGAGGAAGACATGCCTAAACTCCCGAGGAGCAACCTAACAATGGTGAGCTTCGAGATGCTCTTAGAATGCTTGCCCAAGTAGTGGCCAACCAAGTCCAACAAGGGGCCCAAGCCCCTAATGCTACTACCCTGGGAGCAAGGTAAGAGACTTTATGAGGATGAATCCTCTAATTTTCCATAGGTCAAAGGTGGATGAAGACCCACAAGATTTCATTAATGAGGTCTACAAGATCTTGAGTATCATAGATATTGGGCCAAATAAAAAGGCGGAGTTGGTGGCATACCAACTCAAAGGAGTAGCCCAAATTTGGTATGAGCAATGGAAGGGTGAGAAGAGGGTTGGTAATGTGGTGCTTTGGGAGGAGTTCAAATTGGTATTCCTTAATCGATTTTTCCCTCTTGAACTTAGGAAGGCAAAGTTGGTAGAGTTTATAAACTTGAAACAAGGTGCTATGAATGTGAGGGAGTATGGCCTCAAATTTAATCCACTTTCAAAGTATACTCCCCATTTGGTGACTGATCCTAGATCTAGTATGAATAAATTTATGATGGGGGTCTCTGTCTTAGTAAGTAAAGAGTACCGGTCAGCCATGCTCATAGGTGACATGGACTTTTCTCTATTGATGACTTATACTGAATAAATATAGTAAGAAAAGATGAGAAAGAGGAGGGGCCATGAGACTATGAGGGCCCATTTTGAGGGTAAGTTCAAAAAGGGCGCTAATTTTCATCAAGGCCAAGGGCCTCCTCAAGCATCTAATAGGGGGTTTGCTAATGACTTCCCTAGGACTCAAGGTGTTGGTGGTGTGGCTCCTATTAATGGGTGACCTAGGTTTGGAAGGAATCATAGAGGCCAATGTTAAAAGATTCTAATGCATGTTTTGGTTGTGGGAAGCTCGGACACAAGAAGGTAGATTGCGTAAGAAATTATTGCAAGGTTTGGGGTACAAATGCGGTTCCATTGGATAGAGGTGACCCTCAAGATGGTACCCTAAGGCATAATCGGTTTTATGCTCTACATAAGCAGGGGTCGGTGAAGTCCCCAATGTTGTTATTGGTACGTTGAAAATCTTTGATCTTGATGTATATGCTTTGATTGATCTGGGTGCCACCCTTTCCTTTGTTACCCCCATTATTACTAAAAAGTTACATGTTGAGTTGGAATCATTGCATGAGTCATATGAGGTGTCTACTCCTATTGGTGCATCTATTTCTGCTAGGAGGGTATATAGAGATTGACCGGTTTGCATTTTGCATAAATTCTTACCTTGTGATCATGTTAAATTAGATATGGTTGTTTTGATATTAGTCTTGGGATGGATTGGTTGCATGCATACTATGCTTCTATTGATTGTAAAACCCATAGGGACAAGTTTTAATTTCCAAATGAACCCGTACTTGAGTGGGAAAGCCATAATGTAGTAGTGAGGGGTAGGTTTATCTCATTAATTAAAGCCCATAGGTTGATTTCCAAGGGGTTTGTATCATCTTGTGAGAGTTAATGATGTGAAGTCCAAAGTCCCTTCCATTGAGACAATTTTGGTTGTAAATAAGTTTCTTGATATTTTCCCAAATGATCTTCCTAGTGTCCCTCCAGAAAAGGAGATAGACTTTAGCATAGATCTCCTTCCTGACACTCAACCTATCTCTATTCCCCCTTACCGTATGGCCCCGATGGAGTTGAAGAAGTTAAAGGAGCAATTGAATTATTTGTTGGAAAAGGGATATATTAAACCTAGTCAATCACCTTGGGGTGCACCGGTGTTATTTGTAAATAAGAAAGATGGGTCACTTAGAATGTGCATTTACTATCAGCAACTCAATAGAGTCACTATAAAGAATAGATATTCTCTTCCAAGGATTGATGACTTGTTTGACCAATTGCAAGGGCCTAGATTTCTCTCTAAGATTGATCTTCAGTCTAGGTACCATAAAGTGAAGGTGAGGGAGCATGATATTCTCAAGACAGTCTTTAGACTAGATATGGGCATTATGAGTTTATTGTGATATTGTTTGGGTTGACTAATGCATCAGCCATCTTGATGGACCTAATAAATAGGGTCTTCAAACCCTACCTTGATTCCTTTGTTGTGGTCTTCATTAATGATATATTGATCTATTCACATAGTACGAGGAGCATATAGGTTATTTGAGGGCTGTGTTATAATGGTTGAGGGAGGAGAGATTGTATGCTAAATATAATAAGTGTGAATTTTGATTAAAGGAGGTTGCATTCTTGGGTCATGTGGTGTCGGGGGATGATATTAAGGTGGATCCTAAGAAGATTGATATGATTAGAAATTGGCCTAGACCACTGACCCCGTCAGATATTAGGAGTTTCTTGGGACTTGTGAGTTACCACATAAGGTTTGTGAATGGGTTCCCCATCATTGCTTCTCCTATGGCAAAATTGACTTCAAAGAAGTTTAAGTTTGTGTGGACCGACGAATGTGAGAAAAGCTTCCAAATATTGAAAGATAGACTTGTGTTTGCTCCTATAATGTCACTACCAGATAGGCTTGATGGTTTCATTATGTATTGTGATGCATCTAGAGTTAGCTTGGGTTGTGTGTTAATGCAAAATGGTAAGGTCATAGCCTATGCTTCTGGGCAACTCAAAGTGCATTAAAGGAACTACCCTACCAATAATCTTGAATTTATTGTTGTGATGTTTGCATTAAGGATGTGGCATCATTATGTATGGGGTGCATGTTGATGTCTTCACTGATCATAAGAGCCTTTAATATGTCTTCACACAAAAAGATCTCAAGTTGAGACAAAGAAGGTGGCTAGAACTTCTCAAAGATTATGACATATGTGTACGTTATCATCTGGGTAAGGCAAATGAGGTGGTGGATGCTTTGAGTTGGGTGTCCATGGGTAGCCTATCTCATGTGGATGGTGGTTATAAGGATATGTCAAAGGAAGTGCATAGGTTAGCAAGATTGGGGGTTATGTTGGAAGAGGTTGGTGATGATGGTGTTATGGTTATTGATGGGTCTAAGTCTTCCTTGGTTGATGAGGTGATACCCAAAGAATATCTTGACTCCTCTTTGCTTGAATTTAAGGCCTTGTTGAAAGGTGGCAAAGTAGAGGTTTTCTCCCAAGGGGGAGATGGTGCACTTAGGTACCAAGGTAGGTTGTGTATGCTTTGTGTCGATAGTTTGAGGGAGAAGATCCTTGATGAGGCCCATAACTCTTCTTATTCTATTCACCCTTGTTCTATCAAAATGTATAGAGACTTGAGGGATGTGTATTGGTGTGGAGTCATGAAGAAGGGCATTGCCAAATTCATTTTCGGCTGCCATAGTTGTCAACAAGTCAAAGCCGAACATTAAAGGCCAGGTAGCCTAACCCAAGACATAGAGATTCCCACTTGGAAGTGGGAGGTTATTAATATGGATTTTGTGATTGGGTTGCCCAAAACTAGAAAAGGATTTGATTCCATATGTGTGGTGGTTGATAGGATAACAAAGTTGGTTTACTTTCTATCCGTAAAGACCACATATGGGGTTGAAGAGTATGCAAGGTTGTACATCCACAAGTTAATGAGGTTTCATGGGATTCATTTGTCCATCATATCAGATCGTGTTTCACAATTTACTTCACACTTTTGAAGGTCTTTCTAAAGGGGTCTTGGTATAAGAGTTCACCTTAGTATGACCTTCCCCTCACAAATGGACGGCCAAGCCGAAAGAGTAATTCAAACCCTTGAAGATATGATTAGGGTATGTGTATTGGAATTGAGTGGTAGTTGGAATGACCATCTTCCTTTGATTGAATTTGCATACAACAATTGCTACCACTCTAGTATCGATATGGCTCTTTTTGAGGTTCTTTATAGGAGACGATGGAGATCACCGGTCAGTTAGTTTGAGGTTGGAGTGGTGGATTGTTGGCACCGGATCTAGTTATAAATGCTCTTGAGAAGGTTAAAATGAATAGAGAAAGGTTAAAAATAGCCCAAAGTCGTCAAAAATCTTATGCCATGTGAGAAGGAGAGACCTTGAATTCAAAGTGGGTGATTTGGTTTATTTGAAGGTTTTTTCAATGAAAGGTCTTGTCCGTTTTGGTAAAAAAGGGAAGTTGAGTCTAAGGTATGTTAGTACTTATAAGGTCTTAAAGACGGTTGGCAAGGTAGCTTATGAGTTGAAGTTGCCTAGTGAAATGAACTTGGTTCATCCGGTGTTTAATGTCTCGATGTTGAGAAAATGTGTTGGTGATCCTACTACTATTGTTCCTCTTGATGTTGTGGGAGTTGTTGAGGATAACTTGACTTATGAGTAGGTTTTGGTTTAGATCCTAGATAAGCAAGTGAAGAGATTGAGGAACAAGGAGGTAGCATCCGTCAAGGTCCTTTGGAGGAACCAACATATCAAAAGTGCTACTTGGGAGGCCAAAGAGGACATGCAAAAGTGGTATCCTTATCATTTCCTCTCAACTCTACCCTAAGGTATTAATTCTGAGTTCCCTATAAGATTTCAAGTCTTATGTTTCAGCCACTATGTCATTCATATGCATTCATGTGTAAGTTGGAAAGTTTATGATGATTTTACAATATGTTGAGATTTTGAAAATGGTGTTTTAAATGTAATGTTGCATTTTAGTAGGGGTTGCTTTGTTTATGATCATTCTTGTCTTGTATGTCTCTTTTACATTCGAGAACGAATGTTCCCAAGGGCGAAATATTGAAACGACCCTAAAAAGTGCCCAAAGATGTGCCTCAGAATGCCCAGAATTTTAATTTCCATATATCATAAAATCCATTCATTATTTCAAAAATCCAACATCATAATTGTTATCGGGGGGTCAAAATTAGGTGAAAAAGGGTCTAACCCCGATTTAAGAGCAAAAGAATAGCAATTTCAATTTCAAAAGTGCAAATTCTAGTGATATTTCCGCGTTGTCTCGACGACAAGCCAACGGTGCACTTATTGACAATTTTTCCTCTGCATCCTCTATATGACACAGATAGGTGTATTTTCCCTTGCAGTATTTTTCCTGTGCTGTCCAAATATTCTAAGCGTTGGGTCTAAGTTTTCCCAAGCGTGTTTTTATCTATACTTAGCCGAATTTCACCCTTATATCATCCAAAACATTTCCCAATACTCCCCCAAAATACAACCATATTTTCACTCCAAAATTTAAGACTTAAAACCCTCATCCGAAATTAAAGACTCTCTTCAAGCTTCAAACCTGCATCTTCAATCTTCACCAAGAACTTCTCTAAAGCTAAGGTATGTGATGTTGAACCATTGGGTCCTTCCACCCATGGTGCTGAAGACTTAGATTTACTAATATTGTAGGATTTAAACTTGATTTTATATGTGGGTCTTGTATATTGAGAAATTTACTTCACAGTGATTTTAGTTCATGAAAGTATGGTTATTTTAGCATATTTTCAGCTCTAAATCTTGGATCTAATGTTAGATTTGATGAGGGGTTTTGATATGAATATATTGGGGGTGTTTCAAGGTGTTTATTGATGGTTTTACAATAAATTTTCTTGCATGATTTCATCTCTAAATTATATGGTCTTTTACCCCCATAACACACACCCCAAGTGTTTGATAAAATATCTGGTTAGGGTTTCTTGTGGAATTGAAGGTCCAAAGCTTGAGATATAATATGAATGATGTTATAATAATGAGAAAAGCTTATATATATGATATATTCTATACAAAGTGTTGCATAAGCCCATAATCAACCGAGGTAGGGGTTTGTACTTATCAACCGAGGTGGGAGTTTGTACTCATCAACTGAGGTGAGGGTTTGTACTCATCAAACCATGTGATGTCTGTGCTTCGCCACCATGGTGATAAGGTGTGATTATCATCAACCATGTGACGGGTTTGTACCACACCACCAAGGTGATGGGGTAAGATCATCGTCAACCAACCAAGGGGTTTATACTTTGGAAATCTAGCTTGGTCTATTCTGCACATATGATATTCTATATGAGCATGAGTTACTTAATCATGTTTTACTTATGCATTGATCATACATGCCATATTATTACATTATGTCTATTTCCTATTGTTGTGCATCTTTTTTCCATTGCATCCTACATACTTTGTACATTCAAATGTACTAACGCATACTCTTGTCTATATGATATCATCATGTAGGGACCGGTTCTACTCAAAGTTAGTTGCTGATACCTCCACTTCAGGGACCTTAGTCTATGTTGCTATTATCTATGTATTGAGACACTCTCTTATTTTCTATTTTGACTATTAGGGTGAGCCTGGTTACTTTGTCTTGGCCTCGGCTCCATCTATATATTTAGAGGTGTTTGTTGGACATGAGATGCATCTATGGCATGACCTATGACTCCTTAGCCTTTAATGATGTTGATTTGCAAGATATCTTTTAGACCCTTTTGCCCGTTGATCTTATTTTATGTCATTTACATGCTTTCGCGACCAATTATGTGTAATGATAATTTGAGAGGCTTAATTGGGGTTCCTTCGTGTTCCCCATTCACCTTGTCACGTCTAGGCCCTAGGCTTGGGTCATGACAAATAGGCTTAGGAAAGAGTCAAAGGCTTTTTAACTTAGTGCAGAAATTTTTAGGAAAAGTTTGAATTGCAATGGAACAAGTCCGCGATGCGGAATCATATCAGCATAGTTTAATTTTTTTTGAAATTCACTTTTTCCCTATTTTGGCATAGGAATGAGTTTAGGTCACTTTGATACATAAATGATCCCTCTCCATGATGCAGAGAAGTCATATACTTTTCTAGAAATGCAAAATCTTACGAAAAAAATTATTTTTTGATACGGTTGATCTAAAAATTGAAAGAGACTATTTTCTCACACAATTTTGTCTACAGATTAAGAATTCTACCTAAAATTTTTTATAAATAATATGGATAATGTGTTATGCAAGGAATCTTTCATAAGGTCATTCAGAGTCATTTTAAGAGGTGTTACAGTATCTCTATGTTGGGAACCTTCATCCTTGAATGGGATCATGGTTAGCTTTAGTACAGTAGGTACATAACCAACAATCCATCATGAATGCAATAATGCAACTTTAAAACATCTTCAAAAATCATTTTCATGAGTATGCATGCATGTAATGTTACATAGTGAGATTGATACTTAGGAGCTTGAGTGTTACGACCCAAGCCTAGGGCCTAGATGTGACATGGCACAAAGGGGACCAAAAGGGACCCCAAGCAAGCCTCTTAGAATATCATTACCATCTTTGGTCGCGAAAGCAATAAATAACAACAAGAGATCGTAAATAGGGATAACCAGGGCTAAGGGACATCTTTCATATCAATAAACAATAAGTGTCAAGAGAGAATCAAAGCTTATAATATTACACATGACATATCCAACAACACCTCTACTACATAGATAAGAGCGTGGGCCAAGACAAGGAACCGGACTCACCCTCTAGTCAACATGTACATAAAAGAAAGATAGTCATAGAACATAGCATGTGATCATAAGCATAATCCCAGGAATGGAGGACTCACCAAACAAGCTTGAGAGAAATTGTACTAGTCACGTGAAGGGAACTGCTCAAGCGAGGCTCCGATTCCTACATGGGGATATCATGTAGGCATAAAGTATGCATTAGTATGTTAGAATGTACTAAGTATGTAGGATGCAATGCAACAAGTGATAAGCCCCATAAATAAAATACATAACATAGGAAATGAATAAGAATATCACAATATGGCATGTAGGAATGATGCTTGACGTAAACCATGCTTACATAGAACATAATCCATGTGTAAGGTTAGACCATATTAGTGAATATCTAAGGCCTACCACCTCTTTTTAGTGGGGCATGAGATACAAACCCCTTCATGTGGTTGATGAGGTACAAACTACTCAACATGGTCGATGAGGTACAAACCCCCCAAAATATGGTTGATGAGGTACAAACACCCCAACATGGTTGATGAGGTACAAACCCCCCAACAAGTTTGTCAACATACAAACCCCTCGACATGATTGCATGGGCCTACTACCTCCCGAGCAAGGCAATTGCAGTACAAACCCCTCAACATGGTTACCTGGGCCTATAACCTCCCGAGTGAGGCTTTGTCATTTTTCCCACACTATAGATATAATATCATATACACACATTGCTTTCATTATCATATAGTCATTCAACTCATAATATATGCATTTGACCTTCAATTCCTCAAGAAACCATAACCAGACATTTTATCAAACACTTGGTGAGTGTGTAGCATAGTGTAAAACCATGTAAATCAAAAGTGGAATCATGCTATAAAATCTAGTGTAAAACTATCAATGGATACTTAGTAACATCCCCAAACAATATACATCAAAACCCTTCATCAAATATCACAATAGATCTTAGATTCATAGCTCAAAACATGCTAAAATAGTCACAATTCCGTGAACCCCCAACATAGTGTGCAGTGAAATTCATAATAGATAAGACCCATAATTAAATCAACTTTAAATCATGAAATTTAGGGTAAAAGAAATCTTGGGAATCATGAGTGAAAGGAACCCATTAAAGAAACCCACAAACCTTAGCTTTGGAGAATAACTTGATGAAGATTGGAGATGGAGACTTGAAGCTTGAGTGAAATCCTTAGATCCGAGTGAGTTTTAGGACTTGGAATTTGGAGTGCAATATTTGTCTAAGTGTTTGAATGAATATTGGGGAATGTCTTGGATAATATGATGGTGAAATATTGCTAAGTATAGGTATTTTCACGTGTGGTAAGGCTTAGAACCAAGACCCAAAAGCCTTGGACCAAACTCATAAAACTGGCATGAAAATACACCCTGGCCCATCGCTGGCGCGTTACGCCTGTGCTGCGAACCTCCACCATTTTTCATCAACTTTGAAATTTTGAAATTCATTACAGTTGCTCTAAAAATGTGGCTAGACCCATTCGCACTTAATTTGATCCCCATAAACAAGAATATAAAGTTGAATTTTTGATATCACACATGAATTTTGAGATATATGAAAATTACGACTCCAGATATTTTCAAGGCACATTTTTAGGCACTTTTTAGGGTTATTTCAATATCTCTCCCTTAGGAACATTCATCCCCGAATGTCAAAGAGACGTACATAAGAAGAGTAATCGTGAAGAGATTGGACCCAAGAAGAATGCAACAATGCACTTAAACACCATTTTCAAAAAAAATCTTAACTTAAGTGTTACAATCACCATGAACTTGTTAATGTCAACAAGAATGTATGCAAATGACATAAGGGCTGAGACTTAAGACTTGGAATCATAAAAGTAGGACTTGGCATGTTATCATAAGCTTGAATACAATAAAAGAGATATGGATATAGCTCCTCTACCAGGAATTCTCATAAGTCAACTTATCCTCCACAATGACCACAATCCTTAAAATAATCCTATAGCACTTGAATCACCAACACATCTCCTCAACATAGGATCATAAAGTACCAGATGAACCATATCCATATCCAAAGGAAACTCCCATTCGTATGCAACCTACCAATCCTCCTTAGCATCCCATAAAGACTCACAAATGATGAACTCATTCCCTTTTTTACCAAGGCAAGCCAGACCTTTTATGAGTGAACCTCCCAATCACCAACTATGAATTCAAGCTCTCTCCTGCCTCACATCAGCCTAGAACTTTTGAAGACTTTAGGTTGTTTTCATCCTTTCTTTGATCATCCTTACCTTCTTGAGAGCCTCCATGACTAGATCTGGTCCAAACCAAGCCACCTCTCTACCTTCAAACCACCTAACTAGTGATCTACAATGCTTACTATAGAGATCCTCAAAGGAACCATACCAATGCTAGAATGATAGCTATTATTATAGGCAAACTCAATCAATAGAAGATGATCATCCCAACAACCCTTAAGATCCAACACACAAACCCTAAGCATATCCTCAAGTGTTTAGATAGTTCTTTTGGCTTGGCCATCTGCTTGAGGGTGAAAGGTCTTACTAAGTTTAACCCTTATACGAAGACCCCTTTGAAAGGACCTCCAAAAATGTGAAGTAAATTCAGCACTACGATCCAATATGATAGACAATGGCACCTCATGTGATCTCACTAACTCATGAATGTACAACCTAGTATAATCTTCAGCCCTATATGTAGTCTTACCCGGTAGAAAATGAGCTGACTTTGTCATCCTATCAACCACAACCCAAATGGACTCAAAGCCCTTTCTAGTCTTGGGAAACCCAACCACAAAATCCATATTAATCTCCTCCCATTTCCAAGTAGGAATCTCTATGTCTTGGGTTAGGCCACCTGGCCTTTGATATTTGAATTTAACTTGTTGGAAATTATGACAACCAAAAATAATTTGGCCATGCCATTCTTCATGCCTCTCTACCAATACACTTCTCTCAAATCTCTATACATCTTAGTAGAGCCGGGGTAAATAGAATAGGAAGAACCATGAGCCTCATCAAGAATCCTCTCTCTCAAGCTATCAACACAAGGCACACATAACCTACCTTGGTATCTAAGTGTGCTATCTCCCCCTTAAGAGAAAATCTCCACTTTCCCATCACTAACCAAGGTCTTCGATTCTAACAAGGAGGGATCAAGGTCATGCTTAGCTTTCACCTTCTCAACCAAGGAAGATTTAGAACCATCAACAACAATAACAATACCATTATACACCTTATTCAACCTAACCCCCAATCTAGCCAATTGATAGACCTCCCTAGTCACCTCTTTACCACCATCAACATGAGCTAGGCTACCCATACACACTTTACCAAAGCACCCTCTACAACATTAGCCTTACTGGGATGATACTGTGCACTCATATCATAATCCTTAAGAACTTCTAACCACCTTTTTCATCTCTAGTTGAGATCCTTTTGAGTGAATACATATTGGAGACTCTTGTAATCGGTAAATACACCAACATACACCCCATACAAATGACAATGTCAAATTTTTGAAGCAAATACCATGGTGACCAACTCAAGGTCATAGATAGGATAATCCTTCTCATGTATCTCAAATTGTCTAGAAGCATATGCAATCACCTTACCATTTAGCATCAGAACACCAAATTTTTAAGGCATAACAATATATAACAACCCTTCTGGTAGAGCCAAGATAGGAGCGGACACAAGCTTAACCCTAAAGGTTTTAGAGATTCTATTCACACTCTTTGGTCTACTCAATTTAGCCTCACCTGGGGTCAACTAAGTCATAGAAGAAGCAATAAATGAGATCCCGTTCACCAACCTCCGGTAGTAACCTGCTAAGCCTAAGAATCTTCTAATGTCTGGGAGAGTCAAAGGTCTAGGCCAATTTCTAGTCACATTCATATCCTTAGGATCCATCTTAGTCCCATTCCCCGACACCACTGACCTAGTAAGGTAACCTTCTTGAACAAAAATTCACACTTCTCATCTTAAATATACTCTCCTCTTTCCCCGAGATGCGCAACACTACCCCCAAATGGTCCATAAGCTCTAAATAAACCAAGCGTTCTCCACTTGAGACCACTACAAACATCACAAGGTAGGGACTAAAGACCCCATCCATGAGATCCATAGACATAACGGGTGCATAAGTCAAACCTAGAGGAACTACCTCAAATTTGAAGTATTAGGAAAGACTTTTACTACCCAATGTTCACCAGAATCATCTCAATAGAAAATAACTTAGGTTCAAAACCTCTAAATCTTATAAGATGATAAATACAACCCTTAGAGATAATTGTACCTTAAGACAAGAATGAATTCACAACCACATTACAAGCCCCCCACTCAAGGGCGGGTTTATTAGGGAATTGTATTCTAACTCTACGGGCCTTACAATCAAAGGAGACATAACATGCAAGCAATAATTCCATCCTTATCATGATATATAATCCACCACATCAACCCCAACAAGCCACAAGGCAAGGCCTAATGCAATATGAACACGGAACAATACCTATGAACTTTCTAACAACAATATATACAACAAAGGGGGTAGACTCCAAATGTTCACACAATAACTTGGAGCACACTAGAATCCCACTAGCAACAAGAAAGAATAATGAAAGAGATAGTGGCACACTAGACCTATCAATGTGTGCACATCAAAGCCAAAGGAAATTTCAACATACCTGTAGTGATATCGGGCACCTTATCCCCTCCTTACCCCCCATATTTTTGGCATCTAAGATGACCCACTCTTTCGTTACTCCCTTTAGTCTTATTGTGTTTATGTGGGCAATCCTTCCTCTTATGTCCCACTTTGCCACAACCGAGACAAGCATTGGTACCTTTCAAACATGGGCCTCTATGAACTTTACCACATGTCGAACACATAGCATCACCTCTATCTTTGAGACTTTGGAACTTACCCTCAACATAGGCCCTCTTAGCCTCACTGCCTCTTATCTTACCATTTGAGGTCCCAGAAGCACTCACTTGTCGATTAAGTAGAGTTGCCAATTTTGTCACCACTTGGATCATTACCCAAGAGAATTGTGAACCTCCATATTCGATATATCACCATATTAAGTAGCTTGAGACATATCCTAAAATGTAATGGTTAAGGATTAGAAATAAGCCCTAGGGTACCTAACTCTATTGCATGACATAGATCATGAACAAGGGAAACATATCCTAGAATGACTCATAGCCTCCTATTTATAGTTGTGGCATGCTTAACAACCATGAATAAGACTCTAATAGACAATATGTGTTTCAAGTCAAGGACCTAACAACCTAGTGCTCTGACACCAAGTTTGTCATGACCCAATCCTATTCCCTAGACATGACACGCCATAAGGGGGACTAGACGGGATCCAAAGTAAGCCTCTTAGCACATCATTACTCAACCTTTGTTGTAAAAGTGATAAAACAACAACAAGAGATCGTAAATAAGTATAACTAGGTCTAAGGGACACCTTTTATATCATAAACAACAAGAGTCAATAGAGAGTCAATACATATAACATTACACATACTATATCCAACAACACCTCTACTATATAGATAAGAGTGGGGGCTAAGACAATCAATCGGGCTCACCCACATAGTCAACATATACATTAAAGAAAGATAGTCTTAGAGCATAGCATGAGATCATAAGCATAGTCGCCGAAATAGAGGACTCACCAAACAAGCTTAAGAGAAATCGTACTAGTCACGTAGAGGGAGTTGCTCAAGCGAGGCTCTGGTTCCTACAAGGTGACATCATGTAGGCATAGAGTATGTATTAGTATGTTTGAATATATGAAGTATGTAGGATGAAACAACCCCAAATATGCCTGAAAATGTACCTCAAAATTGCTCGAAATTATAATTTCTATATATGTTATAACATCAGTGCATGATCTCAAAAATTCAACTTCATATTCTTATTTAGGGGGCCAAAATTAGGGCCAGAAGGGTATAACCCCAATTTTAGAGCAACCATATCAAAATTCAAAATTCCCAAAATGCAAATTCCAAAGAGCTTTTTCGCGCCCCTAGCGCGATGCGCCAAGGGTGCACACTAGTGTTAAATTTTGCCCAGTTTTGACTTCTGTCGAAGACTTTTAAGTCTTAGGCCTAAGTATTCCCAAATGTGAAAAATACCTATACTTAGCCATTTTCACCCTCATATCATTCAAAACATTCCCCAAGACTCATTCAAAAACTTAGCGAATATTTTATCTCCTAAATTCAAGAGTCAAGACCATTTCCAGATCTTGAGGATTGCACCCATGCTTCAACCCTTCATCTCCAATCTTCATCAATTTTATCTATAAAGCTAAGGTATATGGGTTTCTTTCATGGGTTTCTTTCACCAATGATGACCAAGTTTCCTTTTCCTCAAAATTGCATGATTTAAAGTTGATTTGCTCCTGGGTCTTATCTATTATGAAAATCACTGCACAATATGTTTGGGCTTATGAAATGTTGACAATTTTACCATGTTTTAAGCTATGAATCTAAGATTTATTGAAAGGTTTGATAAGGTTTTTCGATGTATACTGTATGAGGTGTCACCATGTATCTATTGAAGGTTTTACATTGAATTTACTAGCATGATTTAACTCTTGAATTGCATGGTTTTACACTAGCAATACACATCCTCTAAATGTTTGATAAAATATCCAATTATGGTTTCTTGGGGAATTGAAGGTCCAGTGCATGTCCTATAAGTTGAATGACATTATGATGATAAAATGATTATAGAGTAAATGTATGTATATGGTATTCTCTATATAGTGTTGTAAGTTGACAAGCCTAGCTCGTGGGGTTGTATACCCGATAAACCTTATTGAGGGGTTGGTACCTCATTAACTAGATCAAGGGGTTTCTAACTTAGTCACTAGCTTAGGGGAGAAGTAGGCCCAGATAACCACATTGAAGGGTTGGTACCTCGTTAACCACATCGAGGGGTTTGTACCTTTGCCCCTAGCTTAGGGGGTGGTAGACATGGGTAACCTTATTAAGGGATTGGTACATCATTAACCATCTTAAGGGGTTTGTACCTCATTCACCTCTCCAAGGAGGTGGTAGGCCTTGGATTTCACTAATGATGGTCACTTGCTACACATGTATTATGTCCTATATTAGCATGATTTTACTTCAAGCATCATTCATACATGTCATCTTGCTATTATGATATCTATTGAGTACTAATATGAATTTTTCCTATGATATCTAATTATTGTTGCATTGCTTCAAATGTGCTAACACATACTCTATGCCTACATAATGTCACCATGCAGAAATCGGAGCACCACTTTATCATCATCATCCATGTGGCAAGTTCAATTGTCTATCAAGTTGTTGGCGAGTCTTCCATTTTGAGGATGCTACTTATTCTATCTTGCTATATATTAAGACTATCTCTCTCTTGATTATGTATTGACTATGAGGTTGAGCCTGGTCGCTTTTTCTTGGCCCCAACTCTAATATTTGTGTAGTAGAGGTGTTGTTGAACATATTGTGTATCTATGCTATGAGAAATGACTCTCTTGTTCTTGATTTTATATTGTGGAAGTTTCCCTTAACTCCTTTACCCTTGTTTCAAATCTTTGTTGATGTTTTATTGCTTCTATAACCAAGGATGTGTAATGATATGTTAAGAGGTTTACTTGGGGTCACTTTGAGTTCCCCATACATCGGGTCACATCTAGACCCTAGGCTTGGGTCGTAAAAAACTTGGTATAAGAACACTAGGTTGTTAGATCCTAGGAGTCTAACATACCGCATCTATTAGAGTCTTATTCATGGTTGTGTTGTGCACCACAGCTATGAGTAGGGGGCCATGAGATATATTAGGAATTATTTTCCTTCTTTATGTTCTATGTCATTATATAGAGTTGAAATAAGCTTTCCTCCCCTAATAATTGTTCTTTTCGATGCTAGATTATGCTTAACACTAGAGGAAGATGAGCCCGCACTCCCAAGGAGCAACCGGCCAATGGAGAGCTTAAGGAAGATCTCACCTTACTTGCACAAGTTGTGACTAATTAAGACAACCAAGGGGACCAAGCCCCTCATGCTCCTACACCAGCCTCTCAGCTGAGAGACTTCATGAGAATGAATCCTCCAAAATTCCATGGGTCGAAGGTGAGTGAGGATCCTCAAGAAATCATTGATGAGGTTTACAAGATTTTGTGTATCATAGGTGTGACGTTGGAGGATAAGGCAGAGTTGGCGGCCTACCAACTCAAAGGGTAGCTCAAATATGGTACAACCTATGGAAGGAAGAGAAGGGACTTAGCTATGCGCTACTTTGGGAAGAGTTCAAAATGTCCTTCCTTAATTGTTCTTCCCTCTTGAATTTAGGGAAGTTCAATTGGTAGAGTTTATGAATTTGAGACAAGGGTCTATAAGTGTGAGGGAGTATGCCATAAAATTCAACCAACTTTCAAAGTATGCCCCACACTTGGTTGCCGACCCAAGGTTTAGAATGAACAAATTTGTGATGGGGGTGTCTGACTTAGTGAGTGAAGAATATTGGTTCGCTATGTTAATTAGGGACATGGATTTTTCCCTTTTGATTACTTATGATGAATAAATGGAAGAAGAGAAATTATGGAGGAGAAGGGGCCAAGAGGCCAAGAGCTATTTTGAGGGTAGGTTCTCGAGCCGAAAGAGTGGTCAGTTTTATCAAGGCCAAGGGTTTTCTCATGCTCCCTATAGGAGGTTTGCTAATGACATTCTAAGGGCCTAAGGTGCTTGTTGTATGAGTTCTACTGATGTGTATCCAAAGTGCGGTAAGGGTCATGGTGACCCATGCTTAAGGAATACTAGTTCTTGCTATAGTTGTGGGGAAATGGGGCATAAGGCAATAGATTGTCCTCAAAATCATAATAATGGCAAGAAAGTTCATCCACAAGGTGCTAATACAATTTCATTTGGGAGAGGTAGACGACAAGATAGTGCCATATTGCAGAACCATTTTTATGCTTTGCATAGAAGGCAAGGGGTTGATAAAGTCCTCGATGTTATTATCGGTATGTTGAAAATCTTTGACTTTGATGTATATACATTGATTGATCTGGGTGCCATTCTTTCTTTTGTCACCCCCTATGTTTCAAAAAAGTTTCATGGTGACCTTGAATTGTTACATGAGTCATATGAGCTGTATACTCCTATTAGTGCATCTATTGTTGCTAGAAAAGTCTATAGAAGTTGTCCTATTTGCATCTTGCATAAAATCTTTCCTTGTGATCTTGTTGAGTTGGATATGGTTGACTTTGATGTTATTCTTGGGATGGATTGGTTGCATGCATACTATGCTTCTATTAATTGTAGAACCCATAGGGTCAAGTTCTGATTTTCAAATGAGCCCGTCCTTGAGTGGGAGAGGCAAGTTGTGTTGGTGAAGGGTAAATTCATCTCTTGCATTAAAGCCCAAAAGTTAATTTCTAAGTGGTGTCTTTAACATTTTATGAGGGTTAGGAATGTGTAGTCCAAAGTCCTTCCCATAGAGTAGGTTCCAATTGTAAATGAGTTTCATGATGTCTTTCCAAATGACCTTCCCGATGTTCCTCCCTAAAGGGAAATGGACTTTGGTATAGACTTCCTCCTTGAAACTCAACCCATTTATATCCCCCCTTACCGTATTTTCCCGATACAGTTAAAGGAGTTGAAGGAATAATTGAAAGATTTGTTAGAGAAGGATTTTATTAGGCCTAGCCAATCCCCTTGGGGTGCACTGGTGTTGTTTGTGAAGGAGAAGGATGGGTCAATTAGGATGTGTATTGACTACCAGCAACTCAATTGGGTCACCATCAAGAATAGGTATCCTCTTCCAAGAATTGATTATTTGCTTGACCAATTACAAGGCGCTAGCCACTTCTCTAAGATTGATCTTCGGTCCACGTATCATCAAGTGATGGTGAGGGCGTGTGACATTCCCAAGATGGCTTTCCAAACTAGATATAGGCATTATGAATTCGGGGTTATGTCTTTTGTGTTGACTAATGCACCGGCCATCTTCATGGACTTAATGAATAGGGTCTTCAAGCCCTACCTTGATTCATTTGTTGTGGTTTTCCTTGACGATACTTCAATCTATTCACATAGTAGGGAGGAGCATATAGGCCATTTAAAAATTGTGTTGCAAAGATTGAGGGAGTAGAAAGTGTATGCTAAACATGAAAAGTGTGAGTTTTGGTTGGAGAAGGTTGCTTTCCTAAGGCATGTAGTGTCGAGGGATAGTATAAAGGTGGATCCTAAGAAGGCCAATGTGATTAGAAATTGGCCTAGACCATTGACCCCATTGGATATTAGGGGTGTCTTGGGCCTAGCGGGTTACTATCGAAGGTTTGTGAATGGGTTCTCCTCCATTGCTTCCCCTATGATAAAATTAACTCAAAAGAAGGTTAAGTTTGAGCGGAACGATGAAAGTTAGAGGAGCTTACAAACATTGAAGTATAAGCTTATGTCAACTCCTATATTGTCACTACTAGATAGGCTTTAGGGATTTGTTGTGTATTGTGATGCTTCTAGAGTTGGTTTGGGTTGTCTGCTAATGCAAAATGGTAAGGTGATGATAGCCTATGCTTCTAGAAAACTCAAAGTGCATGATAAGAACTATCTTACTGATGATCTTAAATTGGTCGTGGTGATGTTTGTATTAAAGATTTGGCATCATTATTTGTATGGGGTGCATGTTGATGTGTTCACCGATCATAAGAGCCTCCAATATGTCTTCACTCAAAAAGATCTTAATTTAAGGCAAAGAAGGTGGCTAGAACTCCTTAAGGTTATGATATGAGTGTGCATCATCATCCCGGTAAGCCAAATGTTATGGTAGATGCTTTGAGTAGGGTGTCTATGGGTAGCCCAGCTTATATTGATAGTGGTGATAAGGTGATGGAAAGGGAGGTGCATCGATTGGCTAGATTGGGGGTTTGGTTGGAAGAGGTTAGTTATGGTGTGGCAGTTGTTGATGGTTCTAAGTCTTCATTGATATATCAGGTGATAGCAAAACAAGACCTTGACTCCTCCTCACTAGAATTGAAGACCTTGGTGAAAGAGGTCAAAGTGGAGGTTTTCTCCCAAGCGGGAGATGGTGCCCTCAGGTACTAAGGTAGATTGTGTGTGACTTGTGTTGATAGTTTGAGGGAGAAGATCCTTGATGAGGCCTATAATTCTTCTTATTCTATCCACCCTGGTTCCACAAAAATGTATAAAGACTTAAGAGATGCGTCTATGGGGAGGCATGAAGAGGGACATTGCCAAATTTGTTTCCCGTTGCCATAGTTGTCAACAACTTAAACTCGAACATCAAAGGTCGGTGGCCTAGAGGAAGAAATAGATATTCCTACTTGAAAGTGGGAAAAGATTAATATGGATTGTATGGTTAGGTTGCCAAAATTATAAAGGGTTTTGATTTTATTTGGGTGGTAGTTGATAGGACGACAAAGTCGGCTCACTTTCTACTGGTTAAGACCACATATAGGGCTGAAGATTATGCAAGCTTGTACATTCATGACTTAGTTAGGATGCATGGGGTTCCCTTTCCCTTCTTATTGGATCATGGTGCTCAATTTACTTCACACTATTGGAGGTCCTTCCAAAGGGGTCTTGGTACTAGAGTTAAGCTTTCTACGACCTTTCACCCTCAAATGGATAGCCAAGTCGAAATAACCATTAAAGCACTTGAGGATATGCTTAGGTCTTGTGTATTGGAGCTAAAGTGTAGTTGGGATGATCACCTTCCAATTATTGAGTTTGCGTACAACAATAGCTATCATTCTAGCATCGGTATGGTTCCTTTTGAGGATCTATATGGGAGACATTGTAGATCAACCAATTAGTTGGTTTGAGGGTGGTAAGATAGCTTTGTTAGGACCATATTTAGTTATGAAGGATCTTGAGAAGGTTATAATAATTAGAGAAAGGTTGAAGATGGCCCAAAGTGGCTAAAAGTCCGATGCCAATGTGAGGAGAAGTGATCTTGAATTCCAAGTTGCTAATTGGGTTTATTTGAAGGTGTCACCTATGAAAGGTATGGTTCATTTTGGTAAGAAGGTAAAGTTGAGCATAATATATATTGGTCCTTTATGAGGTCATGAGGAAGTTTGACAAGGTAGCTTATGAGTTAAGGTTGCCGAGTGAGATGGAATTGGTTCATCCGATGTTCCATGTGTCCATGTTGAGGAATTGTGTAGGTGATCTGAATACCATTGTGTAAGTGAAGAGGTTCTGATTAAGATTTTGGATAGGCAAGTGAAGAGGTTGGAAACAAAGAGGTGGCTTCCGTTAAGGTCCGTTGGAGGAACCAACAAGTTGAGGGTGCTACTTGGGAGGCTGAAGTGGACATGCAAAAGTGATATCCTTAACTTTTTCACTCCACTCAAGCCTAAGGTATTGATCTAACTCTTTCATCTGATATCAAGTCTTAAGGTCAACCCCATGTCATTGCATATGTTCCTGTGTAAATTGACAAGTTCATTACAAATTTATACTTATGATGAAAGTTTTGAAATATGTTAAAGTGCATTGTTGCATCTTTATGTGAGCCGAAATTGTCATGTTTATACATCTAATATACGTCTCACTAACATTCGGGAATGAATGTTCCCAAGGGGGAGATATTAAAACGGCCCCAAAATCTCACCCCCCAAAGTCCCATTAGGGCGGACTAGCACCCATTGCCGATAAGGATCGGGAGAACTAACCTGCAACTATGCGCTTTCTATACATACTATAAGGGGTTTATGTGTTTGACATGCCTTTAAGAAGATAAACAGTGATAACAAGCCAAAAGGAAATACATATGACTAGGCCATTGGGGCCACGATATTTAAAATATGAGACTTGACCAAACTTTACTTTACACAGTCTATAAAGCGTCTAAAGAAAAATATCTGATAAGTGTTGGGATAGGCCCCGCTCTCAACAACCTATGTAATAAAAACATGTAAGATCTCGACATGCACAAACCCTCGAAGCTGAATATCCTGTACTCTTACTGGGGAGATCTACTAGCACCTATACCTGTAGCATGAAATGCAGGTTTCCCATAAGGGACGTCAGTACGGGATAATATACTGAGTATGTAAGGTAAAAAACATTGTATATGATATAACAACTCAAGTGAAATTGTACACTGGTGTAGCATAAAAGACCACCTTTAGTTATACTGTGGAATCATGTACTTTATGTGCTTTATATTG
>JAOTQJ010158291.1:0-71965 GCA_025642045.1 Solanum sejunctum | reverse complement strand
TTGTTAAATTACAACAAGAACTTAAATTTTTGCACTATCAATATATAGTTTCAAATGAAGTGCTTGTAATCATACATGAACCCTTGCTTTAATATGAAAGGTTCAAGTGGTAAAATTTTTGAAATATGGCTTAACTTGATACTTATAAAATCATAGATACTTTTAATGAATTCAATACATGTTTGAATGCCCTTAGTCATCGTGAAGTCACTTGACTTATAAATAATGCAATAAATCATCAATCACTTAAGAATTTTTGTCTTGACATTTTATTAAACATATGGTGGATTCATAATACTTGTTCAAAATCATGCAATTCAAGAGTGAAATAAATTGAGTAAATTCAATGCAAATCAACGTACCAACATGTAGTAAACCAATCATGGAGGGTACCTTGAAATCCATCATCAAAACTCATAATAGATCATAGCATCATAGCTCAAAACATGCATAGTCTCAATAGACAAAATTAATTCATGGTATAAGCTTGAAATAGATAGTCATGCATAATCAATCAATATTTCATAAAACCCCAATATAATTTATATTCATAATCAATAATAAGATATACCTATAGGTAATACAACTTGAAAACATGTAATTTTTATAAAAAGAAAGATTGGGCCTCCATGTGTGAAAAGACCCAATAGATGAAATCCGCATACCTCAAACTTGGGTTTTCTTGAGATGAGCTTGAAGGGAGCTTGGAGATTGAAGTGAATCCTTGAGTTCCAAAGTTAAGCTTGAAATCCTTGAATTTAGAATAAGATATTTGATTAAGTCTTGGAGAGGTTTTTGTGAGGGTTTTGAGTGATATAGAGTTGAAAAATGACTAAGTATAGGTTATTTCACATTTTAGTGGGCATGGAGTTGTGACCCCAATGCCCTTGGGTGAATAAGAAAAACCAACGAAAATTTTGTATAGGTCTGCTACACGGACCAAATGCAAAGGAGAAAATAACACTACTCCGTGCCCTAGCACATCGCGACCCGGGCGCGGATGCTTTCTAGAAATCAAAAATTAACGAAAATTATTTTTCGCTATGGATCCTCTAAAATCTAGGATATACCCATCTCCTACTTAATTTTGCTGCTTGATCGATAATATGAAGTCAAATTTTTGATATCACACACATATTTTGAGATGTATGGAAGTTATGATTATGGGCATTTCAAAGCACATTTTTAGGGCGTTTCAATATCTCCCTCTTGGGAACATTTATCCCAAATGTCAAAGAAATGTGCATAAGAAATGTAATCATGAGGATTTCAGCCTGACATGAATGCAAAAAATGCATTTAAACATCATTTTGAAAAGTCTTAATATGAATGTCAAAAAGCACCATAAACTTGTTACCATGAACATGCATTACATGCAAAATGATATGAGGACTGAAATTAAGACTTGAAGTCATATAGGGGACTTAAATCAGTACCTTTAACTTGAGTAGAGTAGAAGAGATATGGATATCTCTTTCTTATGTCCGCGTTGGCTTTTCATATAGCACTTTCAACTTGTTGGTTCCTCGAAAGGACCTTGATGGAAGCTACATCTTTGTTTCTCTCTTCACTTGTCTATCCAAAATTTCCCCCTGGACCTCCTCACAAGTCAAATTATCCTACACAACACCCACAATCTCTAAGGGCACTATAGCACTTAGCTCACCTATGCACTTTCTCAACATAAATACATGGAAGACCAGATGAACCATATTCATCTCTATAGGTAACTCCAACTCATATGCAATGTTGCCAACTCTCCTTAAAACTCTATAAGGATGCACAAAACTTGGGATTAATTTCTCTTTCTTGCCGAACCAGACCAGACCCTCCATGTGTCACAACCCAAGCCTAGGACTAGACGTAACACGACGAATGAAGAACTTGAAGGGACTCTAAATAAGTCTCTTAGCATATCGGTCACCCATCCTTGGTCGCTAAAGCAAAATAAACAACAACAAGAAATATAAATAAGGGGAAGCGGGACTAAGGGAAGTCTTTGATAAGCATAAAAGCATAAAATAGTCAAGATCATAGCATAAGTACATCATAATATCCAACAACACCTTTAACATGGAATGGAGTAGGGGCCACAGTAATTTTCAGGCTCACCCTCATAGTAACAAGATTTGAACATAAAGAAGTCCCAAAATAGCAAGAATAACATAGTTAGTGTCCTCAGACTTGAGGACTCACCAAAGATAAACTCTGAAGTACCGAACTAGCCACGTGGAGAATGATCAAAAGGTTCTTAGGTCCCTATATGCTAATATCATGTAAGCATAAAGTATGCGTTAGTATGTTTGAATGTACTAAGTATGCATGATGTAATGCACAAGTCATAAGCCAATATAGTCAAAATGCATAATCGTAGGCAATGAATTAGGATAATCTCAATATGACATACATGATTAATGCTTGAAGTAAAATATGCTTGTAAATCATACAACTTGCATATTTCATAATACATATGTGAGAAGAGATGAAATGGCCCCAAAAGTGCCCGAAAATGTGCCTGGGAATTGCCCAAAATTATAATTTTCATATATCTCTAAATTCGTTCGTGATATGGAAAATTCAACTTCATATTCTTGATCAGGGGGTTAAATTGAGTGAATAAAGGGTCTAAACCCAATTTAAGAGCAACCATATTAAAATTTAAAAAGTCACAAAATATGATTTCCAGTGAGGTTTTTATGCTTAACACGCGACGCGCCAAGGGCGCGCTTTAGTTCATTTCATGTTTAGTTTTTTAAGCTCAGTCCAAGACTTTTTTGTCTTGGGGATAAGTGTTCCAAAATGTAATAATACCTCTTCTTAGTCATATTTCACCCTCATATCATTCAAAACATTCCCCAACACTCAATCAAACTCTTAGCCAAATATTTTACATCTAAATTCAAGTCCCAAAACTCATTTGGATTTTAAGGTTCTCATTCAAGCTTCAAGTCTCCATGTTAAATTTTCATCAAGTTATTCTCGTAAGATAAAGATTGTGGGTTTCTTTCATAGGTTCCTTTCACCCATGATACCCAAGCTCTATTTTACCTAAAATTGCATGATTTAAGGTTGATTTACTTATGGGTCTTATTTATTATGAAATTCACTGTACACTGTGTTGGGGTTTATAAAATGGTGATTGTTTTAGCATGTTCTAATGAGAGATTTGATGAAGGGTTTTGATATATATTGCTTGAGGGTGTTACCAAGTATCTATTGATGGTTTTACATTGAATTTTCTAGCATGATTCCATTCCTAAATTACATGGTTTTTCCCTAGCACTAAACACCCGCCAAGTATTTGATGAAATGTCCGATTATAATTTCTTGAGGAACTGAAGGTCCAATGCATGTCTTATGAGTTAATGATTTTATTATGATGAACGTACATTATATATATGTTAACTTCATGATGAAATTCTATAGTGTTGTCAGTCAACCAAGCCTAGCTCGAGGAGTTGTAGGCCTGGGTAACCACATCAACGGGTTGGTGTCTTGGTTGCCTAGTACGAGGGTTAGTAGGACTGTATAACCACATTGAGGGGTTGGTACCTTGGTTGCCTATTACGGGGGGTAGTAGGCTTGTGTAACCATATTGTGGGTTTGGTACCTCGTTAACCACATCGAGGGGTTTGTACCTTGGTTGCCTATATATGGTCACTTGCCATACATTTATCATGTTTTATATAAGCATATTTTACTTCAAGCATCATTTATACATGCCATATTGTTATTATGCTATCTATTCGATATTATTATACATTTTGTCTATGTTAATGATCTATTGTTGTATTGCCTCCTATGTACTTAGTACATTCAAATGTACTAACATATACTCTATGCCTACATAATATTACCATGTAGGAACAGGAACCCCACTTGACCATCCTCCTCCATGTGGCTAGTACAACTTCTCTCAAGCTCTTTGGTGAGTCCTCTATTTCGAGGACGATATTTATGATCTCATACTATCTTCTAAGACTATCTTCTTTTATATATATGTTGACTATTAGGGTGATCCTGATAGCTTGTCTTGGCCCCCGCTATGTATCTTAGTTTTAGAGGTATTGTTGGATATGTTTTTCATTATGCTTTGAGCTTTGATTCTCTCTTGACTCTTGATGTTTATAATATGGAAGTTGTCCCTTAGCCCCATTGTCCCTATTTACTATCTCTTATTGTATTTTATTGCTTCGTTGACAAATAAAGTGTAATGATATGTTAATAGGCTTGCTTGGTGTCCCTTCGGGCTCTCTATGCGCCGCATCACGTCTAGGCACTATGCTTGGGTCGTGAATAACTTAGTATTAGAGCACTAGGTTGTTTATGATTCTTGGCATCCAATACACCGCATCGATTAAAGTCTTGTTCATGGTTATGTTGTGCACCACAACTATGAAAAACTATGAGCAAGAGGCTATGAGGTCTTTAGGAAATGTTTTCCTTCTTCTTACTCTATATTGTGCTATAGAAGTTGAGGTCAGGTTTTCCAACTAACGATTGTCCTTTGCTATGCTATATCATGCCTAATATGAGAGGAAGAAGAGCTAGCACTCCCGAGGAGCAACCGGTTAATGGAGAGCCTTGGTATGCTCTCACTTTGCTTACATAAGTTATGGCTAATCAAGCCAACCAAGGGGCCCAAGCCCCTTATGTTCCTACACTGGCATCTTGGGTAAGAGATTTCATGAGGTGAATGAGGACTCTCAAGAATTCATTGATGAGGTTTACAAGATTTTGGCTATCATGGGTGTGAGGTCGGAGAATAATGCAAAGTTGGCGGCCTATCAACTCAAAGGGTAAGCACAAATATGGTACAATCAATGGAAAAGGGAGAAGGGGGTCAACAATATGGTACTTTGGGAGGAGTTCAAGGCAGATTTTCTTAATCAGTTCTTTCCTCTTGAGCTTAGGGAAACCAAACTAGTGGAATTTATGAACTTGAGACAAGGGTCTATGAGTGTAAGGGAGTATTTCCCTCAAGTTCAACCAACTTTCAAAATATGCTTCACATTTGGTGGCCCACTCAAGGTCTAGAATGAATAAATTTGTGATGGGTGTTTTTGACTTGGTGAGTGAGGTGTGCCGGTTCGCTATGTTGATTAGTGACATGGACTTGTCCCGTTTGATGACCTATGTTAAACAAATGGAGAGGGAAAAGTTGAGGAAGAGGAGGAGTCATAAGGCCAGGATGGGCCATTTTGATAGTAAGTTCCAAAGTCGCAAGGGTGGATGATTTCATCAAGGCCAAAGATCTTCTCATGCTCCCTATAGGAGGCTTGCTAATGACATCCCAAGGTCTCAAGGTGATGGTGGTGTAGGTGCTATTAATGTGTGTCCAAAGTGTGGAAAGGTTCATGGTTTCCATGCTTGAGGAATACCGGTGCTTGCTATGGTTGTGGAAAAATGGGGCATAAGGCAATACATTATCCTTGAAATTGCAACAAAGGTAAGGATGTTCGTCCTCAAGGTCGAGGTGCCAATGTGGTCCTTTGGGGAGAGGTGGTCAACAAGGTGGTGCCCTAAGGCACAATCAATTTTATGCTTTGCATGGGAGGCAAGGGGTTGATGAGGTACCCGATGTTGTTACTGGTATGTTAAAAGTCTTTAATTTTGATATTTATGCATTAATTTATCTGGGTGCCACTCTTTCTTTTGTTACCCCTTTTGTTGCCAAAAAATTCTATGTTGAGCCGAAATTGTTGTGTGAGTCATATGAGGTGTCTACTCCTATTGGTGCATGTAATGTTTCTAGGAGGGTTTATAGAGATTGTTCCATTTGCATCTTGTAAAATATTGCCTTGTGATGTTGTTGAGTTGGATATTGTTGATTTTGATGTCATCCTTGGGATGGATTGGTGTATGCATAATATGCCTCTGTTGATTGTAGAACTCGTAGGGTCAAGTTTCATTTCCCAAATGAAGCCATCCTTGAGTGGGGGAATCATGATGTGGTGGTCAAGGATAGGTTCATCTCTTGTATTAGAACCTATAAGTTGATCTCTAAAAAGGGTGTCTTTATCATTTTATGAGGGTTAGGGATGTGGAATCCAAAGTCCTTCCCATAGAGTCGGTTCCGGTTGTAAATGAGTTTCTTGATGTCTTTCTAAATGACCTTCTCGATGTTCTTCCCAAAAGGGAAATAGACTTTGGTATAGACCTCCTCCCAATACTCAACCCATTTCTATTCACCCTTACCGTATGGCCCCGGTGACGTTAAAGGAATTGAAGGAGAAATTGAGGAATTTGTCGGAGAAGGATTTTTTAGGCCTAGCCAATCACCTTGGGGTGCACCGATTTTGTTTGTGAAGAAGGATGGGTCTCTTAGAATGTGTATTGACTACCAACAACTTAATAGGTTCAGCATCAAGAATAGGTATCCTCTTCAAAGTATTAATGATTTGTTTGACCAATTGCAAGGGGCTAGCCACTTCTCTAAAATTGATCTTCAGTCCAGGTATCATCAAGTGAAAGTGAGGGAGTGTGACATTCCCAAGATGACCTTCCAGACAGGTATGGGCATTATGAGTTTGTTGTGATGTCATTTGGGTTGAATAATGTATCGGCTATCTTGATGGATCTTATGATTAGGTTCTTCAAACCCTACCTTGATTCGTTTATCGTGGTCTTCATTAATGATATCTTAATCTATTCACAAAGTGAGGAGGAGCATAAGAGTCATTTTAGGGTAGTGTTGCAAAGAATGAGGGAAGAGAAATTGTATGCTAAATATGAAAAGTGTGAATTTGGTTGAAATAAGTTTTCGTTCTAGGTCATGTAATGTTGGGGGATGGTATTAAGGTAGATCCTAAAGACGAATGTGATTAGAAATTGGCCTAGACCATGGACTCAGTCAGATATTAGGAGCTTCTTGGGCTTAACGGGTTACTATAAGAGGTTTGTGAATAGGTTCTCTTCTATTGCTTCTCCTATGACAAAATTGACCCAAAAGAAGGTGATGTTTGTGTGGATCGATGAGTGTGAAAAGAGCTTCCAAACCTTGAAGGATAAGCGTGTATTCGCTCCTATATTGATACTACCGAAAGAGCTAGAGGGCTTTGTTATGTATTGTGATGCTTCTAGAGTTGGTTTGGGTTATGTTCTAATGCAAAATGGTAAGGTCATAACCTATGCTTCTAGGCAACTCAAGGTGCATGAAAAGAACTACCTTATCCATAATATTGTGATAGCTGCTGTGATCTTTGCTTTGAAAATTTGGCATCGCTACCTATATGGAGTACATGTTGATGTGCTCACCGATCATAAGAGCCTCCATTATGTCTTCACCCAAAAAGATCTCAACTTGAGATAAAGAAGGTGGCCAAAACTTCTTAAGGTCTATGATATGAGTGTGCATTATCATCTCGGTAAGGTTAATGTGGTGGCAGATACATTGATTAGGATGTATGTACGTAGCCTAGATAATGTTAATGGTGGTGATAAAGAGATGGCTAGAGAGGTGCATCGATTGGCTAAATTGGGGGTTAGGTTGGAAGAAGTTGATAATAGGGGTATTGTTATTTTTGATGGTTCTAAATCCTCATTGGTTGAGAAGGTGAAAGCTAAGCAAGATCTTGACCCCACTTTGTTGGAATTTAAGGCATTAGTAAAAGATAGTAAGGTGGAGGTTTTCTCTTAATAGGGAGATGGTGCTCTGAGGTACCAAGGTAGGTTGTGTATGCCTTGTGTTAATAGATTGAAGGAAAAGATTGTTGATAAGGCTCATGGTTCTTCTTATTCTATTCACCCTGGGTCTACAAAGATGTATAAGTATTTGAGAGAGGTGTATTGGTCGGGAGGCATGAAGAGGGACATTACTAAATTTGTTTTCGGTTGCCATAGTTGCTAACAAGTCAAAGCCGAATATCAAAGGCTGGGTGGCCTAACCCAAGACATACACATTCTTACTTGGAAGTGGGAAAAGATTAATATGGATTTTATGGTTGGGTTGCCCAAGACTAGAAAGGGTTTTTATTCCATATAAGTTCTGGTGGATAGGATGACAAAATCGCTCACTTCCTACTAGTTAAAACTACATATGGGGCTGAAGATTATGCTAGGTTGTGCATTCATGACTTGGTGAGGTTGCATGGGGTTCCTTTGTCCATCATATCACATCGTGGTGCACAATTCATTTCATATTTTTGGATGTCTTTCCAAATAGGTCTTGGAACCAAGGTAAAGCTTAGTATGACCTTTCACCATCAAACGGATGGCCAAGCAAAAAGGACTATCCAAACATTTGAGGACATGCTTAGGGCTTGTGTATTGGAGCTTAAGGGTATTTAGGATAATCATATTCCATTGATTGAGTTTACATATAACAATAGCTATCATTCTAGCGTTGGTATGACTCCTTTTGAGGCTCTCTGTGGTAGACATTGTAGATCACCGATTGGGTGGTTTGAGATTGAAGAGGTGGCTCTATTGGTTCTGGATCGAGTTATGGATGCTATGTAGAAGGTAAGGATGTTTAGAGAAAGGTTGAAAATAGCCCAAAGTCTTAAAAAGTCTTATGTCGATGTGAGAAGAAGGGATCTTGAATTCAAGGTTGGTGATTGGGTTTATTTGAAGGTGTCAAATATGAAGGGTGTGGTCTGTTTTGGTAAGAAGGTTAGTTAAGACCAAGATATGTAGGTCCTTATAGGGTGATGACAAGGATTAGTAAGGTGGCCTATGAGTTGGATTTTCCTAGAGAAATGGAATTAGTTCATCCGGTATTTCATGTGTCTATGTTGAGGAAGTGTATGGGCGATCCTAATGCTATTGTGCCTTCTGATATTATGGAGGAAGTTGAAGATAACTTGACATATAAAGAATTTCCATTAGAGATCTTGTATAGGCAAGTGAAGAGGTTGAGGAACAAGGAAGTGGCTTCCGTAAAGGTCATTTGGAGGAACCAACAAGTAGAAGGTGCTACGTGGGAGGCCGAAGTGGATATGCAAAAGTGATACACTTATCTTTTCCACTCCACTCAAGCCTAAGGTATTGATCCAAGTCCTTTATATGATTTCAAGTATTACTCATGTCATTGCATACATTCATGTTTAAATTGACAAGTTCATCGTGATTTTACACTTAGGTTGAGATTTTTGAAATGATGTCTTAGTGCATTGTTGCATCCTTATGAGGACAGAAATGGTCATGTTTGCATCTCTTATATATGTTTCTTTGACATTCGGGAACGAACTTTCCCAAGGGGGAGATATTGAAATGACCCCCAAAAGTGCCTAAAAATGTGTCTTGAAAGTCCCCAGAATCGGAATTTCCATATATCTCAAAATCTATGTGTGATATCAAAAGTTCGACTTCATATTCTTGATCAGGGGGTCAAATTAAGTAGAGGATGGGTCTAACCCTAATTTAAGAGCAACCGTATCAAAATTCAAAATCATAAAATGCGATTTCCAGTAAGGTTTTCGCGCCTAAGGTGCGACGTGCCAAGGGCATGCCTAAGTTCATTTTGTGTGGTATTTCTCAAGCTCGGTCCAAGACTTTTTAGTCTTGGTCCTAAGTGTTCCCAAACATGAAAATACCTACACTTAGCCATATTTCACCCTCATATCATTCAAAACATTCCCCAATACTCACTCAAATACTTAGCCAAATATTTCACTCCTAAATTCAAGTCCCAAAATTCATCCGGATCTTAAGGTTCTCATTCAAGCTTTAAGTCTCCATCTCCAATCTTCATCAAGTTATTCTCCAAAGCTTAAGTATGTGGGCTTCTTTCATGGGTTCCTTTCACCTATGATGCCCAAGCTCTCTTTTACCTAAAATTGCATGATTTAAAGGTGATTTACTCATGGGTCTTACTTATTATGAAATTCACTACACACTATGTTGGGGTTTATGAAATAGTGACTGTTTTAGCATGTTTTGAGCTATGAATCTAAGAAATAATGTGAGATTTGATGAAGGGTTTTGATGTATATTACTTAAGGGTGTTATTAAGTATCTATTGATGTTTTACACTAAATTTTCTAGAATGATTTCACTCTTAAATTGCATGATTTTACACTACCACTACACACTTGCCAAGTATTTGATGAAATGTCCGGTTATGATTTCTTAAGGAATTAAAGATCCAATGCATGTCTTATGAGTTTAATGACTTTATGATAATGAAAGTATATTGTATATATGTTAACTTCATGATAAACGTCTATAGTGTTGTTGATTGACCAAGCCTAGCTCGAGGGGTTATAGGCTTGGGTAACCACATCGAGGGGTTGGTACCTTGGTTGCCTAGTATGGGGGGTAGGAGGCTCGTATAACCACATCAAAGGGTTGGTACCTTTGGTTGCCTTGTACCGATGGTAGTAGTTCCATATAATCATATTGAGGGGTTGGTACTTTATTAACCACATCGAGGGGTTTGTACCTTTGTTGCCTAGTACATGGGATAATAGGCGCGTATAACCATATTGAGGGGTTGGTACCTCATTAACCATATCAAGGGTTTTTTAACTTGATTACATATATTGATGGTCACTTACCACACATGTATTATGTTCTATATAAGCATGTTTTACTTCAAGCATCATTCATATATGCCATTTTGTTATTATGTTATCTATTGGATATTATTATGCATTCTGCCTATGTTGACTAATTATTATTGCATTGCATCCTACATACTTAGTATATACAAACATACTAACACATACTTTATTCCTACATGATGTTATCATGTAAGAACCAGAGGCCCGCTTGACCATCCTCCTACATGTGGCTAGTACGACTTCTCTCAAGTTCTTTGGTGAGTCCTCCATTTTAGTGCCGATGTTTATCATCTCATACTATGTTCCAAGACTATCTTCTCTTATGTATATGTTGACTTTGAGGGTGATCCTGGTAGCTTGTCTTGGCCCCTGCAATGTATCTAAGTTTTAGTGGTGTTATTGGACATGTTTTGTATTATGCTATAAGCTTTGACTCTCTCTTGACTCTTCATATTTATGATATGGAAGTTTTCCCTTAGCCCCATTGTCCCTATTTACTATCTCTCGTTGTATTTTATTGCTTCCATGACCAAGGATGTGTAATGATATGTTAAGAGGCTTGCTTGGGATCCCTTTTCCCATGTGCCGTGTCACATCTAGGCCCTAGGCTTCCATGAACGAGGCATGTCACCCCCTCGACAAGGTATGGTCTACTTGCTATGATAGCTATACAATTAATAATCCGAGGTATGTCACCCACTCGTCAAGGTGACCGAGGCATGTCAGCCCCTCAACAAGGTGTGGTATAACTAGATGGATCCACTAGAAAGCCATAAGAGAGATTATGTGTCAACCTACAGGGGCACATAGTTTAGAGACAAAGACTTTATATAAGGATCCCTTGAGTCGAGCTCCCATTTTAAGCCTCAATTGGTGCTAAGTCAAATCCCACGGAATACTTGAAATAATAATACTTTATTCATAACATGAATAACTTGTAAGAGATATGATAACATGACTTAAGTATCTCATAAATATGTTTAACCATTAATAGTGAGCCTAACTTGAACATGAAAATAGATATCAAGTCATACATGATCCCTTGCTTTAACATTAATGGATCACAAAAGGTAAACGTCTTGAAATAGGGCTTAAATTGATACTTGCAACATCATAGATACTTTTAATGAATTCAATACCTACTTGACAGCCCTTAATAATCATGAAGTCACTTGACTTATAAATAATGTAATAGATCATCAATAACTTGAGAATTCTTGACTTGACATTTTATCAAACACATGGTGGGTTTATGATATTTGTTCAAAATCATGCAATTCAAGAGTGAAATAAGATGGGAAAGCTTAATTCAAATCAACCCACCAATATGTGGTAAAATCCTCAAGTATGGTACCTTGAAATCCATCATCAAAACTCATAATAGATTATAGTTTCATAGCTCAAAACATGTATAGTCTCAATAGATAAGATCAACTCATAGTGTAAGCTTAAAATAAATACTCATGCATGATCAACAATACTTTGATAAATCACCAATATAATTCATGTTCATATTTCATAATAATATATACCTATAAGTAATACAACTCGAAATCATGCAATTTTCATAAAAAGGAAAATTAGGCTCCAGGGATGAAAGGACCCAATGGATGAAACCCACATACCTCAAACTTGGGTTTTCTTGAGATGACATTGAAGAAAACTTCAAGCTTGAAGTGAATCCTTGAGTTTCAAAGTTAAGCTTGAAATCCTTGAATTTGGAATGAGATATTTGGTTAAGTCTTGGAGAGGTTTTTGTGAAGGTTTTGAGTGATATAGAGTTGAAAAATAGCAAGTATGGCTGATTTCACATTGTAGTGGGCATGGGGCTATGAACCCAATTCCCTTGGGCACATAGGAAAAACTAAGGAAAAAGTTGTATTGGTGTGCATCTAGACCATGATGCGAACAAAATCCGAGAAACATTTTACATTGCTCTGCGCCCCTGGCGTGTCTCGGCCAGGGTACAGATTCTCTCTGGAAATTGAAAGTTAGCGAAATAATTTTTCAGTATGGGTCCTCTAAAATCTAGGTTATATGCATTTCCCACTCAATTGTACCCCTCAATCAAGAATATAAAGTCAGACTTTTGATATCACGCACAGATTTTAAGATATATAGAAATTAAAACTATGGGCATTCCAAAATACATTTTGGGGCATTTCAATATCTCCCCTTTGGGGACATTCGTCCACGAATGTCAAAGAAACTTGTATAGGATAAGTAATCATGAAGATTTCAGCCCAACATGAATGCAACAAATACATTTAAACATCATTTTCAAAAAGTCTAATCATGGATGTCAAAATCACCATAAACTTGTTACCATGAACATGATTGCTGCAAAATGACATAAGGGCTAAAACTTAAGACTTGAAATCATGTAGGGTACTTAAATTAATAGTTTCTATCCACAATACCCACATAAAGTCAAAATGTTTCCTAGTCTTAGGCAACCCAAACACAATATCCATATTGATCTCTTAACACTCCGAAGTAGGAATTTCTATATCTTAGGCTAGGCCACCCGACCTTTGATATTCAGCTCTCACTTGTTGGCAATTGTGACATCCGGATATGAATTTAGCAATGTCCCTCTTTATACCACCCTACCAATACACCTCCCTTAAGTCTCTAATCATCTTTGTAGAACTGGGATGAATAGAATGGATGAATTATGGGACTTTTTCAAGACAAATTCTTTCAAGTCATCCACATTTGGCACACACAATTTACTTTGGTACCTAAGGGCACTATCTCCCTTTGGGAGGAAACTTCCACTTTACCATCTCTCACTAAGGCCTTCAACACTAGCGAAGTGGGGTAAAGATCTTGTCTTTCCTTTACTTTCTCAATAAAGGAAGATTTAGAACCATTGACAACCACTATACCACCATTATCAACTTTATCCAACCTAATCCCTAATCTAGCCAAGTAGTGAACCTCTCTAGCCACCTTTTTGCCACCATCATCAACATGAGCTAGACTATCCATGGACACTCTACTTAGAGCTTGGCTACAATATTAGCTTTGCCGGGGTGATAATGCACACTCATACAATAATCTTTAAGGAGCTCTAACCACCTTTTTTCTCTCAAGTTAAGATCTTTTTGGGTGAACACATATTGGATACTCTTGTGGTTGGTAAACATATCAACATGAACCCCATACAAATAGTGATGCAAAATTTTCAAAGCAAATACCATAGCCACAAATTCCAGATCATGGGTGGGATAATTCTTTTCATGCACCTTAAGTTGTCTAGAGTCATATGCTATCACCTTACCATTTTGCTTAAACACATACCCCAAACTAATTCTTGAGGCATCACAATATATAACAAATCCTTCTAACACTTCCGGTAAAGCCATGATAGGAGCGGAGACAAGCTTATCTTTCAAAGTTTGAACACTCTTCTCACATTTATCAGTCCACAAAAATTTCACCTTATTTTGGGTCAACTTAGTTATAGGGGAAGCAATAGAAGAAAAACCATTCAGAAACCTCCAGTAATAACTCGCAAAACCCAAGAGGCTTCTAATGTCCGATGGAGCAAATGTCTAGGCCAATTTCTTATTACCTCCCTCTTCTTAGGATCCACCTTAATGCCATCACCCAACACCATATGCCCAAAAATGCGACCTCCTTCAACCAAAACTCATATTTTTCATATTTTGAATACAACCTTTCCTCCCTTAAGATTTGCAACACCAACCCCAAGTGATTCATATTCTCCTACTCACTATGGGAATAAATCAAGATATCATCAATAAAGACCACCATAAATAAGTCAAGGTAAGGCTTAAAGACCTTATTCATGAGATCCATAAATATAACCAATGCATTAGTCAACCCAAAGGACATAACCACAAACTCAAAGTGCCCATATCTACTCCAGAAAGGCTTGTTGGGAATATCATACTCCATCACTTTCACTTGGTGATACCAAACCAAAAATCAATCTTAGAAAAGTGACTAGACCCTTGAAGTTGACAAAAAAAGGTCATTAATCCTTGGTAGAGGGACCAAGGTGACTTACTAGGCCTTATGAAACCCTTTACCAACAAATCCCTCAATTGCTCCTTTAACTCTTTTAATTCCACTGGGGCCATATGGTAAGGGGGAATGAAAATTGATTGAGTACCGGGAAGAAGATCTATAACAAAGTCTATATTTCCCTTTCAAGAGAGACATAGGGAAGCTCATTGAGAAAGACATCAAAAAGCTCATTAATCACCAGAACCAACTCAATAGAAAGGACATTGGACTCAATATCCCTAACCCTCACAAGATGACAGAGGCAACCCTTAGAAATCAATTTTTGGGCTCTAAGAGAAGAAATGAATCTTCCCTTTACCACCACATCATGACTTTTCTACTCAAGGATGGACTTATTATGGAATTGGAATTTAACCTTATGGGTTCTACAATCAATAGAAGCATAATATGCATGCCACCAATCCATCCCAAGAATGACATCAAAATCTACCATATCTAATTCAACAAAATCACAAGATAAGACTTTATGCAACATGAATATGGGATAATTTCTATAGATTCTTTTAGCAACAATGGACTCATCCAAGGGGGTAGATACTTCATAAGGTTCACAAAACAATTTAGGACAACCATGAAGCTTTTTGGAAATAAAAGAAGTAATGAAAGAAAGAGTGACACTCGAATCAATCAATGCAGACACATCAAAATCAAAAACCTTTCACATGCCAATGATGACATCAGACACCTCATCCACCCATCCTCTTCCTTGAAGAGTATAGAACTTATTTTTCCTTAGCGAACCCCATTGTTGGTCTCCTTTTGCCCATGGACCCGCATTAGCACCTTGGCCTTGTGGACGACCATCTCTACTTTATTTTCACCATGAGGGCAATCAACAACCTTATGATGTACCTCACCACAACCATAGCAAGCATTAAAATTTCTCAAACATCGGCTATTATGGTTCTTACCACATCTTTTGCACTTAAGGTTAGACACCCCACCATCACCACCTTGGAATTTTGGATCATCATTAGCAAATATCTTATTAGGAGCATTCTAAGACCCTTGTCCTTGAAGCTTGTGGCCTTGAGGAAATTTGCCATCCTTGGAACCCTGAAATCCACCTTCAAAACGAGCCCTCTTGGACTCACCACTTATTCATTTTCTAAGCTTTTCCTCTCTAGTCACTCAGCATAAGTCATGAGCTGAGACAAGTCCATATCACCAACTAGCATAGTGGTACTAGACTTCTCATTAACCAAGTTGGACACTCCCGACACAAATTTGTTCATCCTTGATCTAGTTCGGCAGCCAGTTATGGAGCATACTTGGATAGCTTGTTAAACTTGAGGGCATACATCATCACGCTCATGGAACCTTGCTTAAGGTTCATAAAATCCATCATCTTAGCCTCCCTTAGTTTGATAGGAAAGAATCGATTGAGGAATGCGGCTTTGAACTCTTCCCAAGGGATAATATTATCTTTCCCCTTCTCCAACTCTATTGTGTAAACCAAATTTAAGCCACCCCTTTTAGTTGGTAGGCCTCTAACTTTATGTTTTCCTCTGAATTGACCCTATGATGGGTAACACCTTGTACACATCATTTATGAACTTTGGGGTTCCTCAACCATCTTGGATCCATGGAACTCAAATGGATTTATTCTTATGAAATCCCTTACCCTAGATGCCAGAGTGGGAGCATGAGGGACTTGGGCCCCTTGGTTAATTTGGTTGGTCATAGCATGAGCCAACATTATAATAGCATCTCAGAATTCATCTTAGGCTACCCTTCCTCCTTGAGAAACTTGAGAAGTGGGAGGGGCCTGTTACTCTTCAGGTGTACGGGCTCTCCTTCGGCTCCCTCTTGGAATCGATGCAATCTATAAGAGCAATGATCATTCATTAGGGGAAAAGCCTTACACTTACATCTAAAGCATGATATAGGCCATGAAGAAGTGAAAAATTTCCTTAAATATCTCGTAGCCTCTAGTTCATAGTTGTGGTGCTTCACAACCATGAATAAAACTCTAAGTGACATGGTGTGTTGGATTTCGGGGACCATTGACAACCTGATGCTCTAATACAAAGTTTGTCACAATGTAAGCCTAGGGCCTAGATGTGACACAGTTAATGAAGAACCTGAGTGGACCCTAAATAGGCCTCTTAGCATATCAATCACACATCCTTGGTCATGAAAGCAAAATAAACAACAACAAGAGATATAAATAAGGGAAAGTTGGACTAAGGGAAGTCTTTGATAATCATAAAGGCATAAAAAAGAGTCAATCTCATAGCATAAGTACATCATAATATCCAACAACACCTCTAACATGAAATGGAGTGGGGACCAAGACACTTTTCAGGCTCACCCTCATAGTAACAAGTGTTCAATATAAAGAAGTCTCAAAATAGCAAGAGTAACATAGTGTCCTCAGACTTAAGGACTCACCAAAGCTTATCCCCGAAGTACTGAAGTATCGATGTGGAGGATGATTAAAAGGTGCTCCGATCGCTACTTGGTAATCTCATGTAGGCATAAAGTATGTATTAGTACGTTTGGATGTACTAAAGTATTTAAGATACAATGCGAATAGACATAAGCCAATATAGTAAAAATGCATCATCATAGGTAATAGATTAGTATAATATCAATATGGCATGCATGATTAATTCTTGAAGTAAAACATGCTCTTAAATCATACAACTTGCATAGTGCATAATACCTGTTTGGGAAGAGAACTTAACCTACATAGACTATGTGAGCTACTACTTGGAATCCAAGGCATGTCACACTCTTGATAAGGTGATAGAGGCATGTCACACCCTCAACAAGGTGATCGAGGCATATCACCCTCACACAAGTTCTGGTTTACTTGCCATGGTAGCCATACAATGAATAATCTAAGGCATGTCACTCCCTCGTCAAGGTGATCGAGGCCTGTCACCCCCTCGACAAGGTGTGGTATAACTAGATGGATCCACTAGAAAGCCCTAAGATAGATTATATATAAACCTATGGTGGCATAAAGTTTAGAGACAAAAACTTTATATAAGGATCCCTTGAGTCAAGCCCCCATCTCAAGCCACAAGTGGTGCTAAGTCTAATCCCATGGAATAGTTGAAATAATTATACTTTAGTCATAACATGAATAACTTTTAAGAGATATGATAACATTACTTGAGTACCTCATAAACATGCTTGACCTCTAATAGTGAGCCTAACTTGAACATGAGAATAGATAACAATCATACATGATCCCTTGTTTTAACATTAATGGCTTACAATAGATAAAAATCTTAAAATAGGCCTTAACTTGATACTTGCAACATCATTAGATACTTTTCATGAATTCAATACCTGCTTGAAATGCCTTAAACATCATGAAGTCACTTGACTTATAAATCATGTAATATATCATTAGTAACTTGAGAATTCTCGACGTGACATTTTATCGAACATATGGTAGGTTCATGATACTTGTTCAAAATCATGCAATTCAAGAATCACATAACATGGGAAACCTTAATTCAAATCAACCCACCAACATGTGGTAAAACCCTCATGTAGGTTACCTTGAAATCCATCATCAAACCTCATAATAGATTATAGTTTCATAGCTCAAAACATGCATAGTCTCATTAGACAAGATCAACTATAGTGTAAGCTTAAAATAGACACTCATGCATAATCAATAAGACTTTGATAAAACCCCAATATAATTTATATTCATATTTCATAATAAAAGATACATATAAGTGATAGAACTTGAAATCATTCAATTTTCATAAAAAGAAAGATTGGGCTCCATGGGTGAAAAGACCTAATGGATGAAACCCATATACCTCAAATTTGGGTTTCTTGAGATGAGCTTGAAGGAAACTTAGAGCCTGAAGTGAATCCTTGAGTTTTAAAGTTGATCTTGAAATCTTTGAATTTGGAATAAGATATTCTGGTTAAGTCTTGGTGAGGTTCTTATAAGGGTTTTGAGTGATACAGAGTTTTAAAATGGCTAAGTATGGGTGATTTCATGTTTTAGTGGACATGAAGCTATGAACCCAATATCTTTGGGTGCATAGGAAAAACTAAGGAAAACGTTATACTGGTCCGCGTCCTATCCACGATGCTGACCAAAAGCAAGGAAATATTTTACACTGCTTTGTGACCTTGGCTGTTGCGGTCAGGGTGCGGATGCTCTCTGGAAATTGAAAATTAATGAAAGTTATGTTTTACTACAGGTCCTCTAAGATCTGAGTTATACACATTCCCTACTAAATTTTTCCCCCTGATCGAGAATATAAAGTCAAATTTTCAATATCACTCATGGATTTTAAGATATATGAAATTACAATTATAGGCATTTCGAAGCACATTTTGAGGTATTTCATCATGGGTGTGACTTTTAAGTAAACCCAATTACCAACCTTAAACTCAAGTTCTCTTTTTCTCACATCCGTGTAAGGCTTTTATCTACTTTGGGCTATTTTTAGTATCTCCGTTATCAACCTCACCTTCTCCAAGGTTTCCATGACCAAATCTGAACCTAGAAAAGCGATCTACACCACTTCATGCCACCCAACTGGGGTTCTTCAATGCCTACCATATAAGCTTCGAAAGGGAACCATACTAATGCTTGAGTGGTAACTATTGTTGTAAGCAAATTCAATAAGTGGAAGATGTTCATCCCAAGTACCCTTAAACACCAAAACACAAGCTCTAAGCATATACTCAAGAGTTTGGATGGTCCTTTTGGCTTGACCATCCGTGTGAATATGAAAACCCATGCAAAGCTTAACTTTGGTACCAAGACCTCTTTGGAAGGACCTCCAAAAGTGAGAAGTGAATTGAGCACCACGATATGAAATGATAGATAAAGTCAACCTATGCAATTTAACCAACTCATGAATGCACAACTTGGCATAATCTTCGGCCATAAATAGTTTTGACAGGTATGAAGTGAGCCAACTTTGTCATTTTCTCCATGATAACCTAAATAGAGTCAGAATATTTCCTAATCTTAGGCAACCCAACCAAAAAATTCATGTTGATCTCTTCCCACTTCCAAGTAGGAATTTCTATATCTTGGGCTTGGCCACCCAAGATGATGTTCGACTTTCACTTGTTGGCAATTGTGACATCCGGATATGAATTTGGTAATATCTCTCTTCATACCTCCGCACGAATACACCTCCTTCAAGTCTCTATATATCTTTGTAGAACTAGGGTGAATGGAATAGGATAAATTATGGGCCTCTTTTAAGATCAACTCCCTTAAGTCATCAATGTTAGGCACAACCAATCTACCTTAGTACCTAAGGGCACCATCTCCCCATTAGGATAAAACCTCTACATTACCATCTTTGACCAAGGCCTTCAACTCCACTAAGGCAGGGTCGAGGTCTTGTTTTGCCTTTTCCTCCTCAATCAAGGAAGATCTAAAACCATCCACAACCACTACAACACCATTATCAACTTTATCAAACCTAACCCTAGATCTAGCCAACCGGTGAACCTCTCTAGCCACCTCCTTGACACCATCATCAAGATGAGCTAGACTACCCATGGATACTCTACTTAGAGCATCGACTACAACATTAGCATTGCCAGGATAATAATGCTCATCATATCATAATCTTTATAGAGCTCTAACCACCTTTTCTGTCTCAGGTTAAGGTCTTTTTGGGTGAACACATATTGGAAACTCTTATGGTTGGTAAAACATCAATATGAAACCCATATAAATAATGACGCCAAATCTTCAAGGCAAATACCATGGCCGCCAATTCAAGATCATGGGAGGGGTAATTCTTCTCATACACTTTAAGTTGCCTAGAGGCATATGCTATCATTTTAACATTTTGCATCAAAACACACCAGAAACCAATTCTTGAGGCATCACAATATACCACAAACCCTTCCAACCTTTTTGGTAGTTCCATAATTGGAGTAAAGACAAGCTTATCTTTCAAATTTTAAAAACTCTTCTCACATTCATTAGTCCACACGAATTTTGCCTTCTTTTGTGTCAACTTATTCACAAGAGAAGCAATAAAAGACAAACCATCTGCAAACCTCCGGTAATAACCTGCCAAACCTAAGAAACTCCTAATATTCGATGAGTCAAGGGCCTAGGCCAATTTCTTATCACCTTTGTTTTCTTAAGATCCACCTTATGCCATCACCCGACACCACATGCCCCAAAAACACCAATTCTTTCCACCAAAACTCATATTTTTCATATTTAGCATACAACCTCTCCTCCCTCAAGATTTACAATACTACCCTTAAGTGATCCACATAGTCTTCCTTACTATGGTTATAAATCAAGATATAATCAATAAAGATCACCACAAACAAGTCAAGGTAAGGTTTAAAGACCCTATTCATGAGATCCATAAATATAGTCGGTGGATTAGTCATTCCAAAGGACATAACCACAAACTCAAAGTGCACATACCTAGTCCATAAAATCATCTTGGGAATATCACATTCCCTTACTTTGACTTGGTGATACCCGGGCTGAAGATCAATCTTAGAAAAGTGACTAGCCCCTTGAAGTTGATCCTACATCAATCCTTGGTAAAGGGTACTTTTTCTTTATGGTGACTCTATTAAGTTTTCGATAATCAATGGACACCCTGAGAGAACCATCCTTTTTCTTCTCAAATAACACTGGTGCACCCCAAATTATTAGGCCTTATGGACCCCTTTTCCAATAAATCCCTTAATTGCTCCTCTAACTCCTTCAGTTCCCCCAGGGCCATACGTTAACGGTAATGGGAATGGGTTGAGTATTGCGAAGGAGGTCTATTCCAAAGTCTATTTTCCTTTTGAGAGGAACACCAAAAAGCTCATCGACAAGGTCATCAAGGAACTTATTGACCATTGGAACAAACTCAATAGTAAGGACTTTAGACTTTACATCCCTAACCCTTACAAGATGTTAAAGGCAACCCTTACAAATCAATTTTTGGGCTTTAAGACAAGAAATGAATTTACCTTTGAATATTACATTATGACTTCCCCACTCAAGGGAGGGCTCATTAGGGAATGACAATTTAACCCTATGGGTTCTACAATCATTAGAAACGTAATATGCATGCAACCAATCCATCCTAAGAATAATATCAAAAACTACCAAGTCAAGCTCAACAAAATCACAAGGTAAGCCTTTTTGCAATATTAAAATTGGACAATTTCTATATACTCTTTTAGCAACAATAGACTCACCAATGGGAGTAGACACTCCATAGGTTCACCCAACAATTTGGGACACACATGAAGCTTTTTAGAAACAAAAGGAGTAATAAAAGAAAGAGTGGCACCTGGGTCTATCAATGCATACAAATAAAAATAAAGAACCTTTAACATACTGGTGATGACATTGGGCACCTCATCCACCTTTGTTTTCTTTGAAGAGCATAGAATCTATTTTGCCTTGGAGCACTCCCTTGTTGGACTCCCTTTGACCTTGGACCCATATTAGCACCATGGCCTTGTGGATAACCATCTCTACCTCTATTTTGGGCATAAGGGCTATAAATAACCTTGTGCCCATTTCATCACAACCAAAGCAAGCTTTAGAATTATTCAAACATGGACCACCATGGTTCCTTCTACACTTTTGAGACTTCGGGTGAGTCATCCCACCATTACCACCTTAGAATCTTGTAGTATCATTACAAAATCTCTTATAAGAAGCAACGGAAGACCCATGGCCTTGGAACTTGTGGCCTTGAGGAAACTAGCACCCTTGAAACCTTGGAAACCACTTTTAAAATGATCCCTCTTGGATCACGACTTCTTTTTATACTAAGCTTTCCCCCCTCTAGTTGCTCGACATAAGTCATGAGCCGAGACAAATCCATATCTCTTACTAGCATGGTAGTACAACACTGCTCATTAACCAAGTCAGACACTCCCGATAATTTATTTGTTCATCCTTGATCTAGGTTCAGCAAGTAAATATGGAGCATACTTGGAGAGCTTGTTGAACTTGAAGGAATACTCCCTCACATTCATGGAACCTTGCTTAAGGTTCATAAACTCTATCATCTTAGCTCCCCTTAGCTCAATAGAATAGAACCATTTGAGGAATGCGACTTTGCACTCTTCCCAAGGGATAGCATTATTATTCCCCTTCTCTAACTTCCATTGAGTAAACCAGATTTGAGCCACACCTTTGATTTGGTAGGCCGCCAGCTCCGCCTTTTCCTCTGAATTGACCCCATGATAGATAACACCTTATACACCTCATCTATGAACTCTTGGGGATCCTTATCCATCTTAGATCCATGGAACTCCGATAGGTTTATTGTTGTGAAATCCCTCACCATAGAAGTTGGAGTGGTAGTATGAGAGGCTTGGGCCCCTTGGTTAATTTAGTTGGTCATAGCATGAGCCAACATTGTAATAGCATCTTAGAACTTATCTTTGGCTACCCTCCTCCTTGAGGATCTTGAGAACCGGGAGGGGCCAATTGGTCCTCAGGTGTACGGGCTCTCCTTAATCTCTCTCTTAGAATCACCATGATCTTGAAGAGAAAAGAGCATTCTGTAGGGAAAAAGCCTTATACTTAAATCTAAAGCACGGTATAGATAATGAAAGAGTGAAACATATCCTTAAATGCCTCATAGCCTCCTATTCATAGTTGTGGGACGCTTCACAACTATGAATAAGACTCTAATCGACGTGGAGTGTTAGATTTCGAGGACCATTAATAACTTAGTGCTCCAATATCAAATTTATCATGACCTAAGTCTAGGGCCTAGACATGACATGGAAAATATCCAAAGGGATAGTCAAGCTCATAGCATAAGTACACTATAATATCCAATAACACCTATAACATTGAATGGAACAGGGGCCAAGACACTTTCAGGGCTAACCCTCACAGTAACAAGTTTTCAATATAAAGTAGTCTTCAAATACCAAGAGTAATGAAGATAGTATCATCGAACTTGATGGGGTCTATGCTTATCTCTAAAGTATCGAGCTAGCCACGTGGAGTATGATTGAATGGAGCTCCGATTCCTACATGGTAATACCATGTAGGCATAAAGTATGTGTTAGTACTTTTGAATATACTAAGTATGCAGGATGCAATGCAACAAAATATAAGCCAATATAGTCAAAATTTATAATCATAACATTGGATATATATAATCTCATTATGGCATGCATGATCAATGCTCATAATAAAATATGCTTGTAAATCATTCATCTTCAATAATATATATAGAATACATATATGTTAAGTGACCTCAACCAGCATAGATCAAATATCAACAACTTGGTCTCCGAGGCATGACACCCTTGGACGAAGTGTAGTCTACTTGCCAAGGCAAGCTAAACATGATAACATGAACTAGATGTATCCACTAGTATAGAAAGGGTAATAATCATAATCCTATGGTGGCACATAGTTTAGAGACTAAAGACTTTATGTAAGGACCCCTTGAGTCGAGCCCCAATCTTAAGCCTTAACCAATGTTAAGTCAAATCCCACGGAATACTTGAAATAATCATAACTTGTATAACATGTAAGAAACATGAAAGATGATATGAGTAGCTCTTAAAACATTCTTGACCTTTATTAGCGAGCCTATCTTGAAATATGAGAGTAGATAATAGTCATACATGAACCCTTGCTTTAACATGAATGGCTCACAAGAGGTAAAAATCTTAAAATAGGGCTTAACTTGATACTTGCAAAATTATAGATACTTTTCATGAATTCAATACATGCTTGAAATCCAATAGTTATCATGAAGTGACTTGACTTATAAATTATGTAATAGATCATCAATTACTTAAGAATTCTTGTCTTGACATTTTATCAAACACATGGTGGGTTCATGACTTGTACAAAATATGCAATTCAAGAGTGAATAATTTGAGTAAACTCAATGCAAATCAACCCACCAATGTGTAGTAAAACCCTCATATAATGTACCTTGAAATACATCGTTAAAACTCATAATTGATCATAGTTTCATAGCTCAAAACACACATAGTCTCAATAGACAAAATCAATTCATTGTATAAGCTTGAAATAGATAGTCATGCATAATCAATCAATATTTCAGAAAACCCTGACATAATTTATATTCATAATTATTAATAAGAGATACCCATAAGTAATATAACTTGAAAACATGCAATTTTCATAAAAAGGAAGATTGGGCTCCATGGGTGAAAGGATCCAATGGATGAAACCCACATACCACAAACTTGGGTTTTCTTGAGAAGAGCTTGAAGGGAACTTGAAGCTTGAAGTGAATCCTTGAGTTTGAAAGTTAAGCTTGAAATCCTTGAATTTGGAATGAGATATTTCGTTAAGTCTTGGTGGTTTTTGTAAGGATATTGAGTGATATAGATTTGAGAGTGACGTAGAGTTGAAAAATGGCTAAGTATGAATGATTTCACATTTTTGTGGGCATGGGGCTATGACCCTAATGCTATTGGCCGCATAAAAAAAACCAAGGAAAATTTTATACTGGTCCATGTCTATTCCATGATGCGGACCAAACACAAAGATGAAAATAACATTGCTCTGTACCCCTGGCGCATTGCGGCCAGGGTGCGGATGCTCTTTGAAAATAAAAAATTAGCAAAACTTATTTTTCACTATGGGTCCTCAAAAATTCGAGTTATGCCCATTTCTCACTCAATGTTTCCCCTAATCAGGAATATGAAGTCATATTTTTGATATCAGGTATGAATTTTGAGATATATGGAAATTGCAAATATGGGCATTCTGAAGCACATTTTTAGGGCATTTCAACTGCTGTCACAAATAAAGCGTCTAATGTAGAACGTAATAGAAAATAAATACAAGCTGACTTGCAGTCTTCAAATAGAGCAAAAGATGAATACAAAGGACTCTAATAGTCTGCCAAAATATCCAAGTTGCTACCTTTCAAATATTCAGATGCTCGGTTCGTATAGAAAGAAGCAAACTTAGGTGGAATCTGACACATAACCTACACACATGTGTAGATGTAAGGGTGAGTAACAAAACAATAGGCACTATCAAGAGGATCTAAATGCAAGTAAAACATACAGAACAAAATACTCTTTCCATATCAACCACAAACCACCGAACTACACACTTGCACTCAGAAAATTCCCAGCATAACAATAATATACAAATACATCAATATATCAATTTCTTTCAATAGTTACCATAGGATATAGATCAAATATACAACAATATTTCCATATATAACTTGGCTATACAAGAACTATCTTCAAATAACTTTAGATGCTCAACAAGTACAGTTCAGACATAATCATCTCACACTCATGCTTAATAACTGAATCAAGTCATAATCACATGGTAAAATGATATGATATTTAGTGAAATGAAATGATGTACATATTATGCCAAGTAATCATCTATCCTATAGTACATATCTGCTGATATAATCAGTCTGGAATCCATGTGGGACACATTTGTCCATGTAATTAGCTCGGAGTATAAGACCCGAACCTAACATATAATCAATTTAATATACCATGTATGTATGGCTCGTACCCTATTTTTGATTTGTGTTTCATGCCCTATTTCTTTATTGTGTTACATAGCACAACTTATATGGCCCGTCCCCTGTTTCCCATCAGTGTTTCATTAGTTGTCATGTCCCGAGTCTACATCCTGAACCTAGTCCATGCTCAGAAACTATTGCGAGTCCCCAAGTGTACCCTTGGCTTGACTTACTCGCTAAACTAAAGAATTTAATTTGCATGCAAAAGCTTTATAAGATGAACCTTTAAAACATTTAATATAACTTGAAGAATGTAGAAAGGGCTTTTGCTATGTGTTCTTTGGAAGAGGAAGATAAAAAGATTCAATCCTTCTCAATATAAAGAATGAAAATATCTTTTAATACAAATACTAATAATGCTTATAGTGTCTGAATGAATAGACTAGTCTAACTTTCTAACTTTGTCCATGAATCCTTAACTATATTGAAGATAAGTGTCATAACAAAATCCATGACTACTTGACTGTAAAATAAACAAAATAAACTAACTAACTAAGTCCTCTACGAAGGGGTCACCAACTGTTGCTGAAAAGTTGTCTTACAAATATTTGCAATCATAAGTACCTGAATCAACATCATAAAATGATGCAGTGCCAAAGGGTATGTCACGACTAGGGCCTAGGAGTGATTGGAGAATGGAAACCCAAGAGTCACCAAACAAGCCTTATAGCATCCATATACACTTAATCAATTCGTAAGCCCATAATTAAACAACAAGCACATAATTCTAATAAAAATAGGGCTTTGGAATCAAGCTATGGGGATGTCATAGGGAAAAGGGATATGCATGAATTCACGTAGCAAATAGGGACTAAGGGGCGGGTAAGTATAACTCACGCTATGGGGGCAAAGACTTGAGTATTTTGAAATTACCACATATCATCATAATCATATCATCATTGTATAATACATAATCATAGCATCCCAAACATAAACATAACATACACGTACGAAAGATTTTATGATGTCCAATAATGCTTTTAGTACATAGAATAGGGCTGAGGCCCATGTCTCGAGCTCACCCTCAATGTAAAGACATAAGTTAATATAACATAATAGGTAGACAAATGGTGGGTCTTGTCCTTATAGTAAAGAAGTCACTACTAGCAATATCATAATCTGATCTAACCATCAAGAGGTAGATAAAGAAAGTCCCTGGTCCCTACAGGTTAGAACATATAGGAAAAAAACATGACTTACTATGTTTGAATGTACTAAGTATGCAATGCATATGAATGTGGTAAGCTAGATTTCAATGTTAGATGACATAGACACGTATATTTAAAAAATATGAAACAAAGAATGTCATAACAATATGCCTTAAATTTCGTGATGATGACTGCCATAATACTTAAATATACTAGGATGTGACCTTAACCGATATCTCAACCATGCGAGCTACTACATGAATTGCCTGATGACCAGCCTCCCACCAAATGAGAGTAGATTACTTACCAAGGATAACCTACACCACACCTTATGACCTTATAATTTTAGTGTGATGGCCACCTTACCTTATGATTGAAACATTCCTCATGTACTTCAGAATGCCCCATAATCATAATCTTCATGTATCTCAAAATTCATGCATGATTTCAAAAATTTGACTTCATATTATCAATCAGGGAGCAAAGTTGAGTGGGAAATAGGTATTGTCCATATTTTAGAAGACCCACAGCGAAAAATAATTTTTGCTAATTTTCAATTTATAAAGAGCATTTGCGCCCCAGGAGTGATGCCGTCTGTGTTGCAGATTGGATGTGGACCAGTGTAATATTTTTCCCATTTTCCTTACTTTGTCTAAGGGCATTGGTATAATAGCCCCATGCCCGTTTAAACATAAAATTTCTGATACTTAGCCATTTTTCAATTCTATAACTCACAAAAATCCTCTCCAAAACCTCTCCAAAGCTTCATCAAATCTCTCATTCAAATTAAAAGATTTCAAGGTCAACTTTGAAACTTAATGACCCATCTCAAGTTTCAAGTTTTCCCTAACCCAATCTCAAGAAGAATCCATGTTTGAGGTATGTGGGTGTTCATCCGTGGGTCCTTTCACCTATGGAGTCCTACCTTCTCTTTTTATGGAAATTGCATGATTTCAAGTTGTATTACTTATGGGTATATCTTATTATGAATATTGAATGAAAGCTCTATTGGGGTTTTATTAATTATTATCGATTATCTATAAAAATCTATTTTAAGCTTATACTATGAGTTGATTTATATCTATTGAGATTATGTATGAGTTGAGCTTTGAAAACTATGAACTATGGTGAGATTTTGATGTGGATTTCATGATACCCAAATTGGGTTTTTACTACAATATAAGTGGGTTGATTTTGAATTTATTTTACTCATTTTTGTTTACTCTTCAGTTGTATGATTTTGAACAAGTATCATGAACCCACCGCATGTTTGATGAAATTACATAACAAGAATTCTCAAGTTGTTTACATGATTTACAAGTCAATTTTTTCAAGATAATTATGGATTCCCAAGCATGTATTGAATTCTTGATAAGGTTTCTATGTTCTACAAGTGAATTCTTAAGCTATTATGCTATGCCTTATGTTCATGTGAGTTATGAATCCTACTATAAGGGGTCAGGAATCATGTTTGTATACTCACCCTCTAGTACAAGGCAAATGTCTAAACGAAGGGATCATGAATCATGTTGTATAGGTCACCCTCGTGTTGGACTTATTAACATGTATTAACTTACACCTACATGAAGGGTTCATGAATCATATTGTATACCTCACCCTTATGTACGGATCACTACTACTTAATATCTTACGTATACATGATGGGGAAATGAACCATGTTATATACATTATACTCATGTACAAATTATCATGATGTATTATCTATTGTCTATGTGATGGGATCATGGACCACGTTATATACCTGAAACGACCCCAAAAAGTTCCTAAAAAAGTTCCAAAGTAACCAAAAACTTGTTTTCCATATATCTGAAAATCCATTTGGAATTTCAAAAATCCAACTTCATATTCTTGTTTAGGGGTTCAAAATTAGGGTAATAAGGGTCTAACCTTGAATTTAAAGCAAATGAATTGAAATACAAAATTTGCACTTGATGCAATTTCCAGATATGGTCCGCGATCTCTCCGCGATGCAGAGAGTTTTTTTTTTGTATTTTCATTTCCTAGTTCACCCAAATATTTCTAAATGTTGGACTTATGTTTTTCCAAATGTATTTTGACCTTTACTTAGCCTTATTTCACACTCATATCACCTCGAAACATTCCCAAACATTTCCCTGAATACTTAGACTCATTTCCAACCCTAAATTCAAGTTCCAAACTCAAGGCCAATCTCAAGGATTTCTTCAAAGATCTCACCTAAGCTTCAAATTTCCATTAAAATCTTCTTCAAGAACTTCACAAAAATGAAGGTTTGTGGTGTTGAACAATTGGGTCCTTCCACCCATTGTGCCTAAAGCATCTTTTACTTAATAATGCATGATTTAAAGTTGATTTTACATGTGGGTCTTGAATATTGAGAAATTTACTGCACAATGATTTTAATACATGAAAGTATGGTCGTTTAAGCATGTTTTGAGCTTCAAATCTTGGATCTAAAGTTGGAATTGATGAGGGGTTTTGACATGAATGTCTTGGGGGTGTTGCAAAGTGTTGATTAAAGGTTTTACCACTAATTTCCCTCTATTAGTCCATCTCTAAATTGCATACTCTTTTACCCCCATTACACACCACTAAGGTGTTTGCTAAAATGTTCGGTTATAGTTTCATGAGGAATTGAAGGTCCAAAGTATGAGATATGATATGAATAATATTATGATGATGAAATTAGATTATGTATATTTTTATTCCTACATGAGATATTGTATTAGAGTCTATGATATATTCTATACAATGTGTTGCATAGACCATGCCCGATCAAATGGGAAAAGAACTTGGGTAACCATGCAAGGGGCTTATACTTCATGATCATACATGTTTGGGGTATGATGATCATCAACCATATATGGGGTTTATACCTCATCACCATGGATGGCGAGGTGCGACCACCATCAACCATGGAGGGGTTTATACTTCGTCATCATGGATGGTGGAGTACGACCACTATTAACCACCAAGGGGTTTATAATGTGGAGAGCTTGCTTGGTCTCATTCTTCACATATGATATTCTATATGAGCATGATATACTTGAGCATGATTTACTTATGCATTGATCATACATGCCATTTTTCTATAATATGCCTATTGTCTATTATCTTGTATTTTGGATTATGACGCCTATCTCTTATTGCATTGCATCCAGCATACTTAGTACATTCAAGCATACTAAAGCATACTCTTTCCTATATGATATCACCATGTAGGAATAGGTTCCCGAGTTGATTATCCTCCTCCTCCATGTGGCCAAGTGCTGCTATTCCTACCTTACGGGTGAGTCCTCTACTTCGGAGACTTTGATTTATGTCTTTTATCTATTATCTATGTATTGAAACACTATTTTCTATTATCTTTGACTTTGAGGGTGAGCCCAGTTACTTTGTCTTGGCCCCCACTCTTTCTATGTTTTAGAGGTGTGTATTGGACAAGGTGTGTACTATATATGAGCTTGACTCTTGACTTTTGACTTCAATAATTATGCAAGTTTCTCCTTAGTCCTGTTTCCCTTACTTTTATTTGTATATGTCTTTTGTATGCTTCTGCAACCAAGGATGTATGATGATATACTAAGAGGCTTATTTGGGTTCCCTTCAGGTTCCCATTTACCGTGTCACATCCAGGCCCTTGGCTTGGGTCATTAAAACTTGGTATCAGAGCACTAGGTTGATAGATTCTCAGAGTTCAACACACCGCACCGATTAGATTCCTATTCATAGTTGTGAAGCACGCTATGACTATGAATAGGAGGCTATAAGGCTTTTTAGGAAATGTTTCTCTTCTTCATATCCTAAGTCATGCTTTAGAGTTGTGATAAGTATTCCCTCTAACAATTGTTCTATGTTATGCTAAATTATGGCAAATACTAGAGGACTATGTGCCCAAACTCTCGAGGAGCAACCTGCCAATGATGAGCTCTGGGATGCTCTTACAATGCTTGCCTAAGTAGTGGCCAACCAAGTCCAACAATGGGCCCAAGCCTGTCATACTACTACTTCAGGGGCTAGGGTAAGGGATTTCATGAGGCTAAATCCTTTGGTTTTCCATGCGTCAAAGGTGGATGAGGATCCATAAGAGTTTATTGATGAAATCTACAAAATCTTATCAATCATGGGTGTTAGGCCAAATGAGAAGGCGGAGTTGGCAGCGTACCAACTCATAGTGGTGGCCTAAATTTGGTTTGATCAATGGAAAAGTGAGAAGGGTAAAGGCTACATGGTGCTTTGGGAGGAATTTAAATTGGCCTTCCTTAGTCGGTTCTTCCCTCTTAAGCTCAGGAAAGCAAAGTAGTTGAGTTTATGAACTTGAAACAAGGTGGTATGAGTGTAAGGGAGTATGTCCTCAAATTTCATCAACTATATCAAAGTATGCTCCTCATTTGGTGGCCGATTCTAGGTCAAGGATGAACAAGTTTGTTATAGCGGTCTCCGATTTGGTGAGTGAAGAGTGCTTGTCCTCAATCCTTATTAGTGACATGGACTTATTCAGTTGATAACATATGTCTAGTAAATAGAAGAAGAGAAGTTAAGAAAGAGGAGGATCCATGAGGCTAAGATAACTCTATTTGAAGGCAAATTTCCCAAGGGTGTTAGATTTCATCAAGGCCAAAGGCCTCCTCATGCTACTAATAGTGGTTTCACCAATGACTTCCCTAGGCCTCAAGGTAATGTTGGGATGGATCCTAATGATGTGTGTCCTAGATTTGGAGGGAGTTGTAAGGGCCCATGCTTAAAGGTTTCCAATGCATGCGTTGAATGTGGGGAGCTAGGCCACAAGAAAGTAATTATCCAAGAAACCGTGGCAAGGTTTTGGGTGCAAATATGGTTTCATTGGGTAGATGTGGTCCTCAAGGTGGTTTCCTAAGGCACAATAGATTTTATGCTCTACATAGGAGGTAAGGAGTTGGTGAGGTCCCCGATGTTGTTATTGGTATATTGAAAATTTTTACTTTGATGTATATGCTTTGATTGATCTAGGTGCCACCCTTTTCTTTGTTACCCTTTTTGTTAAAGAGTTCCATGTTGAGTCAGAATTATTACATGAGTCATATGAAGTGTTTACTACTATTGGTATATATTATTGCTAGGACGGTGTATAAAATTGTTTGGTTTGCATCTTGCATAAAATCTTACCTTGTGATCTTGTTGAATCAGATATGGTTGATTTTCAAGTTATCTTTAGGATGGATTGGTTACATGTATACTATACTTCTATCAATTGTAGAACCCATAGGGTCAAGTTTCAATTTCCAAATGAACCCATCCTTGAGTGAAAAAGTCATGATGTAATAGTGAGGGGTAGGTTCATCTCATGCATTAAAGCCCATAAGTTGATCTCCAAGGGGTGTTTGTGTCATCCTGTGAGAGTCAAAGATGTGGAGTCTAAAGTCCCTTCCATTGAGTTGGTCCCAGTTGTAAATGAGTTTCTTGATGTCTTCCTAAACGACCTTCCCGGTGTCACTCCCAAAGGGAGAGATAGAGTTTTTCATATATGTCCTTCTCGACACCCAACCTATCTCTATTCCTACTTATCGTATGGCCCCAGCGGAGTTGAAGGAGTTAAAGGAGCAATTGAAGGGTTTATTGGAGAAGGGATTTATTAAACCTAGCCAATCCCCTTGGGGTACACTAGTGTTATCTGTAAAGAAGAAAGATGGGTCACTTAGAATTTGTATTGAGTACCGGTAAATATATAGGGTCACTATAAAAAAATAGATATCCTCTTATAAGTATTGTTGACTTGTTTGACCAATTGCAAGGGACTAGCTTTTTCTCTAAGTTTGATTTTTGGTTCGGGTACCATCAAGTGAGGGTGAGGGAGTGTGATACTTCCAAGATGGCCTTTCAGACTAGATATGGGTATTATGAATTTGTGGTGATTTTTTGAATTTGTGGTGATTTCCTTTGGGTTGACCAATGCACCGGCCATCTTTATTGACCTAATGAATAGGGTCTTCAAGACCTACCTTGATTCCTTTGTTGTGGTTTTCAATGATGATATATTGATCTACTCACATAGTGGAGAGGATCATATGGGTCATTTGAGGGTTGTGTTACAAAGATTAAGGGAGGAGAGATTGTATGCTAAGTATGATAAGTGAATTTTTGTTGAAAGAGGTTGCATTCTTTGGTCATGTGGTGTCGGGGGATGGTATAAAAGTGGATCCTAAGAAAACTAATTTGATTAGGAATTGGCCTAGACCATTGGCCCCCTCGGACACTAGGAGTTTCCTAGGCCTTGTAGGTTACTATAGAAAGTTTGTGAATGAGTTCTCTTCTATTGCATCTCTTATGACAAAATTGATTCAAAAGAAGGTTAAGTTTTTGTGGACCGATGAATGTGAGAAAAGTTTCCAAACTTTGAAAGATAGACTTGTGTCCTCTCCTGGCACTACTGGATGGGATTGAGGGATTTGTTATGTATTGTGATGCATCTAGAGTTGGTTTGGGTTGCTTACTAATGCAAAATGGTAAGGTCATAGCCTATGCTTCTAGGCAACTCAAAGTCTATGAAAAGAACTACCCTACTCATGATCTTGAATTAGCTGCCGTGGTATTTGCATTAAAGATTTGGCATCATTATTTGTATGGGGTTCATGTTGATATCTTCACCGATCATAAGAGCCTTCAATATTTTTTCACTAAAAAAGATCTTAACTTGAGATAAAGAAGGTGGCTAGAACTCTTTAAAGACTATGACATGAGTGTGTATTATCATTTGGGTAAGGCAAATAATATGGTGGATACTTTGAGTCGGGTGTCCACGGGTAGCCTAGCTTATGTGGATGGTGGTTAAAGGGAGATGGCTAGGGAGGTGCATAGGTTGGCTAGATTAAGGGTCAGGTTGGACGATGTGGGTAATGTCATTGTTGTTGTTGATAGTTCTAAATCTTCTTTGGTTGATGAGGTGATAGCGAAACTATATCTAGACCCTTCCTTGATTGAGTTGAAGGCCTTGGTGAAAGAAGGCAAGATAGAGGTTTTCTCCTAAGGGGGAAATAGGGCCCTTTGATACCAAGGTAGGTTGTGTGTTCCATGTGTTGATAATTTGAGGGAGAGAATTCTTGATGAAGCCCATAATTCCTCTTATTCTATCTACCTAGGTTCCACCAAAATGTATAGACACTTGAGGGATGTGTATTGGTAGGGAGTCATGAAGAGGGACATTGCCAAATTTATTTTCGATTACCATAGTTTTCAACAAGTCAAAGCTAAACATCAACGCCGAGTAGCCTAACCCAAGTTCCATGAGTTGGTGAGGTTGCATGGGGTTCCCTTATCCATTATATCAAATCATAGTGCATAATTTACTTCCTACTTTTGGAGATCTTTTCAAATGGGGCTTGGTACCAAAGTTCACCTTAGTACGACCTTCCACCCTCAAACGGATGGCCAAGTCAAGAGGACAATTCAAACACTTGAGGATATGCTTAGGGCTTGTGTCTTGGAGATTAAAGGTAGTTGGGATGACCATCTTCCATTGATTGAGTTTGCCTACAACAATAGCTATCACTTCAGCATCGGTATGGCTCCTATTTAATGTCTTTATAGGAGACCTTGTAGATCACCGATGGGTTGGTTTGAGGTTGTAGAGGTGGCCTTATTGGGGCCGGATCTAATTATAGATGCTCTTGAGATGGTTAAGATGATTAGGGAAAGTTTGAGGACATCCCAAAGTCATCAAAAATCCTATGCGGATGTAAGAAGAAGAGACCTAGAATTCTAAGTGGGTGATTGGGTCTATTTGAAGGTTTCTCCAATGAAAGGTGTGGTTCAATTTGGTAAGAAAGGGAAATTGAGTCCTAGGTATGTTGGTCCTTATGAGGTGGTAAAGAGGATTGGTAAGGTGACTTATGAGTTGAGGTTGCCCGATGAGATGACTTTGGTCCATCCAGTATTCCATATTTCTATGTTGAGAAAGTGTGTTGGTGATCCTAATGCCATTGTGCCTCTTGATGTTGTGGGAGTTGTTGAGTATAACTTAACATATGAGGAGGTTCCGATTCATATCTTGGATAAGCAAGTAAAGAGATTGAGGAACAAAAAGGTGACATCTATTAAGGTCTTTTGGAGGAATGAACAAGTCAAAAGTGCTACTTAGGAGATCGAAGAGGACATGCAAAAGCGGTACCCTTATCTCTTCCACTCCACTCAAGCCTAAGGTACTAATTTTAAGTCCCCTATGTAGTATCAAGTCTTATATTTCAGCCCTATGTCATTTATGTTTAAGTTGTCAATTTATGATGATCTCACACTTATAATGGGATTTTAAAAGTGATGTTTTAAACATAATGTTGCATTCATATTGGGGATAATTTGTTCATAATTGTTCTTGTCTTGTACACCTCTTCTACATTCGGGGATGAATGTTCCCAAGGGAGAGATGTTGAAATGACCCCAAAAAGTTTCCAAAAATATGCCTCAGAAGTAATGGGCAACTTTTCTTCCATATATCTAAAAGTTCGTTTTGAATTTTAAAAATTCGACTTCATATTCTTGTTCAGGGTGTCCAAATTAGGGTGACAAGGGTCTAACCTTGAATTTAAAGCAAAGGAATTGAATTATAAGATTTGTACTTGGTGCAATTTCCAGAGATGGTCCACGATCTCTCTGCGACGCGGAGAGGTCATTTTTCTACATTGTCTTTTCCTAGTTCACTAGATTTTTCTAAGTGTTGGACCTAAGTTTTCTCAAACCTATTTTTCACCTATACTTAGCCTTATTTCACCATCATATCACCCCAAAATAGTCCCCAACATTTGCCCAAATACTTGGACTATTTCAAACCCTAAATTCAAGTCCCAAACTCAAGTTCAATCTCAAAGATTACTTCAAGGATCTCACCCAAGATTTAAATCTCCATTAAAGTCTTCTTCAAGAACTTCACAAAATCTAAGTTATGTGGTGTTGAACCATTGGATCCTTCCACCCATGGTGCCTAAACCCGCTTTTACTTAATAATGCATGATTTAAAGTTGATTTTACATGTGGGTCTTGAATATTGAGAGATGTACTGCACAGTGATTTTAGTACATGAATGTATGGTTGTTTAAGTATGTTTTGAGCTTCAAATCTTGGATCTAATGTTGGTTTTGATAAGGGATTTTGATATGAATGTCTTGGCGGTGTTGCAAAGTGTTGATTAAAGGTTCTACCAATGATTGTCTTGCATGATTTCATCTCCAAATTGCATGCTCTTTTACCCCCATTACACACTCCCAAGGTGTTTGATAACATGTCCTTTTATATTTTTTTTGAAGAATTGAAGGTCTAAAGCATGAGATATGATATGAATGATGTTATGATGATGAAGTGAGCTTATGTACATGATTATTCCTGCATAAGGCATTGCATTAGAGCTATGATGAATCCTATATAAACTGTTGCATGGACCATGACCGATCTAGCAGAAAAGAGGCCAGGTATCCATGTGAGGGGTTTATACTTCATCACCATGGATGTTTTCGGTGTTTCCATCATCAAACATGTAAGTGGTTTATACCTCATCACCATGGATGGTGAGGTGCGACCACCATCAACTATGCGAGGGGTTTATACTTCGTCACTAAGGATAGCGGGGTGCGACCACTATCAACCACCAAGGGGTTTATACCTTGGAGAGCTTTCTTGGTCTCATTCTTCACATATGATATTCCATATGAGCATGATATACTTAAGCATGATTTACTTATGCATTGATCATACATGTCATCTTGCTATAATATGCCTATTGTCTTTTGTCTTGCATTTTTGATTATGATGTATATCTCTTGTTGCATTGCATCAAGCATACTTAGTACATCCAAATGTACTAACATATACTCTTGCCTACATGATATCACCATATAGGAAACGGTGCCCGAGTTGATCATCCTTCTCCTCCACATGGCTAGGTGGTGCTATTCCAAGCTTATGGGCGAGTCCTCCACTTCGGGGACTTTAGTTTATGTCTTTTTTCTATTATCTATGTATGGAGATACTATCTTGTGTTATCTTTGACTATGAGGGTGAGCCCAATTACTTTGTCTTGGCCCTCGCTCTTTTTGTGTTTTAGAGGTGTATAGTGGACAAGGTGTGTACTATATATGAGCTTGACTCTTGACTTTTGACTTCAGTGATTATGCAAGTTTCTCCCTTAGTCCTATTTCCCTTACTTTTATTTGTATATGACTTTTGTATGCTTCCGCAACCAAGGATGTGTGGCTATATGCTAAGAGGCTTGTTTAGGGTCCTTTCGAGTTCTGCATTCGCCTTGTCATGTATAGGCCCTAGGCTTGGGTAGTGACAATAGCTTACCCTCATATATAATTTATTATGATGCATTACCTAATGTCTATGTGAAGGGGTCATGAACCATGTTGTAAATATTACCCTCATGTACGACTTAGTACCATGTACTATCAACTACCTACTAGAAGGGGTCATGACTCATGCTATACTCTTTACCCTCTAGTCCAAGGTATTTGGATGATCTATTCATGTCACTTTGTTGTGTTAAACAAGTTACGTAGGAATGATTATTCTCAAGCATGTTTTATCCTAAACATTGATTGCACATGGCATATTAATCTTATGTTCATTGGTTATGATTAAGCATCTTTTTTATTAGAGCTTATGATCCTTGTTGGACTGCACCCCATATACTTAGTACATTCCAAGTAGTAACGTATACTCTATGCCTACATGATATTACCATATAGGGACTAGAGTTACCATCGTCCATTTTCCTCCATGTGGGTACTTCGATTCTTTTGAAGAAAGCTTTGGTGAATACTCAACTCCAAGGACATTATGTATTTTAATCATTCTATGTTGAGTCTTATTCCTTATGATGAATACTTGATACTCTGAGGATGAGCCTGGGAAGTCTCTTGGCCCCTGCTCCATTCTAAACTAGAGGTGTTGTTGGATAGTATGCTTGTATTTGCTTTGAGCTTGATTATTCCTACAAGATCCAATATACTATACTATACTATACTATACTATACTATACTATACTATACTATACTATACTATACTATTCACTAAATTAGATATTTTATGAAGAATAATATTAAATTTGTAGTTCAAAAATATGATGGAACCCCTTTATTTCTACCCCAAAAAATGATATTACGAACATATGTTTACTGTGCCTTATCTGAAAAGTTGCAACTTATAAAAAAGTCACAACCCTTTAAAAATATCATAAAATTTTGGAAACGTCACAATCATTCTGAAATGTCATAACTCTTTGCAAAATACACAACCCCTTGATAAAATTATGACTCTTTGGAAATGTCACAATCCTTTTAAAAAGACATATCACCTTGGAAAGTCATAATCCCTTGAAAAGGTCACATCTCTTTGCTATATCCCATCAAAACATTCACAACCCCTGAACGTGAAAAGATATCTGCTTCTAATATAATAGAATAGAAACAAATAAACAATTATAATATAATATAACATATAAATGATATACTATTGGATGTTTTAACTATGTTTTATTTTTTATGATTTTCAAGATTTCCCTTAGTCCCGCTTCCCTTTTGTTATTTGGCTCTTATTATTGTTTTATTTTGCTTTCATTACAAGCAAGAGGCTTGTTTGGGTTGTCTTTGGACTTTTCATTCGTCGTGTTATGTCTAGGGCCTAGGCTTGGATCATGACAATGACCCAACCATTTCTATAAGGATTTTCATGACATAATCATCCCTTAAAGGGAATAAACATAAAGCTACATTAGCATATCACTATAAGAAAGGAGACTTTATATAAGGACCCCTTAGGTTGAGCCCCCACATCTATCTCATTAGGTGATAAGACATCATCTCACAGGAATACATTTGCATATACGTGCTTGAAAAAGGAGAATTAACTCTTTTCAAATCTTCATCATGCACACTTAGGCTTAAAAGCCAAACATACTTCATAAACATGCTTACTTGGGCTAAAAAGTCAAATCATAATTCAATTTATGAATACATGCATAGGAGTAGCTCATTCATACTTGTACATGTTGGTGAATCCTCACCCATAAGTGCGTAATAATCCATATCATAGACATTATGGGATCACATGTCATATCATAATCATACTTGTCTTGAAATCATAGTCATAATCATAATTAGGTAACAACTCACATCATAAATCTCATGAAAATGCTTGTTCATGCGTGCATATGCCATGAGGAATGAAAGATAGTAGGTATATTTAGATTTAAAGTTAAAACAACATAATAAGAATAAATCATAATAAACACATGGAGAAATCAATAACTAAAACATACTTGAAATTACCTATGCATAATTCATAAGTTAAAGGGACATGCATATTCTATTCTTCATAAAATCTATGTAATTCATAATAATAACATTTATGTCATCATAAAATCAATAATTAAGTTCAGCCCATAGCTCAATTTGAACAACTTAAAACTAATTTAAGAGACCCATAGTAATTCATACTTAAAAATCATAAAATTGAAGAAATAGATTTTAGGGTCCTCATGATTGGAAGTGAATCATGAATTAATCAATACCTTAAGGAGATTAGGAGAAATAAGATTAATGTTGAAATCGAATCTTTCTTGAATTCCTCAAATTGAATATTCAAAAGATTCACTTGAAAGGAGCTTTGAGAGTCTGAATTTTTGAGTTTAAGTGTTTGAATTGAGAATGGAGTGTAGTGAATGAAAAAGGTGGCAAGTTTACTTACATAAACTCTTAAATAAAAAAGGAGATAGAGATATTGAGTTGGGTAAGTTGGTACACTCCAAAAACCATCATGATTTTGGGTATTGCAAGCGGTTTAGAGTTGAGAAGGAAAGATGGGCTATTAGTAGATTAAGAGGGGGAGGGCGATAAGGCCCGATGAGATTCCAGTAAACTTTTAGAAGAACATGGTCAAGGATGGCATTGATTGGTTGACTAAACGGTTCAATGCTATTATAAAAACTGCCAAGATGCCTGATGAATGGAGGAGGAGTACAATGATTCCATTGTACAAGAATAAGGAATATATTCAAAACTGTAATAATTACAAGGGTATCAAGTTGTTAAGCCACACTATAAAGGCCTGGGAGAGAGTAGTAGAGATGAGGGTGTGAAGAGTAGTATCTATCTCAGAGAATTAGTTTGGATTCATATCAAGGCGGTCAACTACTAAAGTAATTCATCTTGTTCGGAGGTTAGTGGAGAAACATAGGGAAAGAAAGAAGGACCTTCATATGGTGTTCATTGATCTCGAGAAGGCATATGACAAAGTCCCAAGGGATGTCTTACGGAGGTATCTAGAGGTGAAGGGTGTCCCAGTGGTATATATCAGGGCGATTAAGGACATGTATGATGGAGCAAAAACACGGGTAAGAACGGCGGGAGGAGACTCAAAGTATTTTCCTATTAAGATGGGACTTCATCAAGGATCTGTGTTGAGCCCTTTCTTGTTTGCCTTGGTGATGGATGAGTTGATGCTATCTATCCAGGAGGAGGTACCATGGTGTATGCTATTTGTAGATGACATAGTATGAATTGATGAGACTCGAACTAAAGTTAATGATAGGTTGGAGGCCTAGACACATGCCATGGAGTCCAAAGGATTCAAATTAAGCAGGACCAAAACTGAATACTTGGGTGCAAATTTAGTGTTGAGAGAGATGAACCAAACTTTGATGTGAGGCTTACCACTCAATCTATCCCCAAGAGGGAATACTTTAAGTATCTGGGGTCCATCATCCAAATTAGTAGCGATATCTACGATGATGTCACACATTGTATTGGGGCACTATCGATTAAATGGAGGCATGCCTTTAGAGTATTCTGTGACAGGAAGATACCACCTAAACTCAAAGATAAAATTTATAGAGTGGTGGTTAGACCATCATTGTTGTATGGGGTGGAGTGTTGGCCAATTAAAAATGCACATTTTCAGAAGATGCATGTCACAGAGATAAGAATGTTGAGATGGATGTGTTGTCACACCAGGAGTGACAAAGTTAGGAATGAGACCATTCAGGAGAAGCTAGAGGTGGCCCCAGTAGCTGAAAAGATGAGGGAAGTAAGACTGTGATGGTTTGGACCTGTGTAGAGAAGGAGTACCGATGCTTTTGTTAGGAGGTGCGAAAGGTTGGTTTTGGGAGCTACACAGAGGGGTAGAGGTAGACTGAAGAAGTACTGGGGGGAGGTGATTAGATGTGATATGGCAGAACTTAATCTCAATGAGGGCATGACCTTAGATAAGAAGAAGTGGAGGTCGCGAATTAGAGTAGCAGTCTAATTGGTATGGTTAGGTGGATGCATGGCCTTGGGGTATAGTAGGGTTAGGTGGAGGGCATTTTTCTTCTTCTTGTTTCTTTTTTTTAATCATGTGTTGTCATTATCTGTCGTATTATGTGCTAGTTTTATCATATTTACATACTGCTACGTGCTATTCATTATTAGTCGTTCTTTCTGTTTCCTTTTCTCTTTATCATATCTAGTTCTTTCTGCTTATGGGTTTTGAGATGAAGGGTTCCAGAAAATAGTCTCTCAACTTTTATGAGGTAGTGGTAAGGTTTGCATACATTCCACCCTTCCCAGACTCCACTTGTGGAATTTCACTGGGTATGTTATTGTTATTGTTGTTGTTGTTGTTAGGATAGACATAAAAGGCCTTAGAACTGGATCAAATTACCAAAAAATACTTAAGGAATGAGAATTAAAAATTGAACTGGAAAGTACCGTGGATGATTATACTAGCTGTGAAGCTTTTCATGGTTCATGAAAGCTCACTAATTCAGCACTGATGGATTCTACGAAAACAGGCATAACTTCTTACTCCGAACTCAGAATTGGGTGAAACTATATGCATTGAAAAACTAATTCAATGAGCTTCAATTTGGCAGGTAGGTCACCAAGTTATTCTTATTCAAGGAGATATGGCTATTTGATGTTGATCCTTACACCAATTCATGGAAAAAAACATAACTAATGAAATTTCTTTGGATTCGGCTTGGCATAAGAGCTCTATAATGATCATAAACCCAGAAATAAGCTTGGATTGAAGGCTTAAAGGTGAAGTTTTATTAGGATTGAGGGTTCTCTGGAGATCTTCTTATTAGAGCTCAAAAAGAGAGTTCAAAAAGCGTTTGAGCGAGTGAATGAGAGGCTAAGTGCTACGGAGTTCATAGAGTGATATGAAGAGGTTAGACTGATTTAGGAAGTTAAAGGACCAACCTCAATTAAACTTACCTTGAAAGATCACTTGGACATTATCATAAAAGCATTTCACGAGCCTTGAAGTGCACCACGACTCGTGTGTACCCTCCACTTGTCAACAACCTTTTTTTCCTAAGGAAGCCTCCACGAGTTGCTTCATGGCATGGGGTTGCTTCCACAACTAGTGAAGGTATTCTTGGAAGGTACACTTGGCCAAAATCCTTGGAAAAATCACGTCCAACCTTATTTCATTCTCATGCAGTCTGTATATTTGCAAAATTTCTCTCAAAAACAAAATTTTTAGCCTTGATTCGATCTGACAACTTGGGGAAGGGTATTGTAGTGCATTAGTTCAAGGAATGTACGGTATGTAAAATTGCTAAAACTAGAAAACTCAGAATATACTTCTAAAATCATAGTCTTAACACAAAAAATAACTCAGTAACACTAAGTAACACATTTAGTCTTAATGCACAAATAAATGCAACTTAGTCTGTATTTTGAAAATAATGTATATATTTTAGCTTGGGATATTTTCTAACTGACAACTATCACTATAAGCATCATGATGATACAATGTCTTGCCCACATTGCCAAGGTCATCCAATACCTTACTAGGGTAAGTGACGAAGCTGAACTTATGGATCCATCTAAACTGGGCCATTTTAGTGTCATATGAGGAGTTGTACATCTGGTATAATCCTATCCTATTTTGGCTATGTAGTTTATAGATTTGGACTTATCTAACCTCGTAACCAGATCGGTGCTTAATACTACTCTCAAAACATGCATTGTGCTCAATAATTGCAAAAATATTCCACTTTAGGCAAAAACTAAAAATCTACTACTTGGAGCCTTGGCTCTACATATTTTCTTTAAACTGTCTTTTCTTTCTCAAAACTAAAAATGCTTTCTCATAACTAGTAATCCTTTCTTTCAAAAAAAAGAAAGTAATCATGCTCTTTATTGATAAAATAATGCATTTGGATCTGTCAAGTTCCCTCAAACGTCGAAATTCATGCATGATGAATAGTAATGCAAAACACCATAACTAACTAGACTGCTCTTTCGAAATTGACATGCTATGCTCTGAAGATAATATAGTAAATATGCTACTTGTATAACTCATACTGAGGTACTTCTTAAAACACACTCATATTTTGGACTAGATAACTTTTCAATGCAATTAAAGCATGGAAATGGAATGGTTCTCAAAACTCATTTGGGATTCTTCTAAATATAGTATGTCATGACCTGAAATCGAGGTATGATGACACTCACCTATCCCCACCAAGACGAGTGAGACCAAAACCTAAACAACTTAACATAATGATAAAATCCTAAGATAAACAATCTAATTAGATAGATACGTATAAAAGAATCAAAACTAAAATCATCCCAAAGTTGGTGTCACATGTACAAGCCTTTAGATATGGAATACTCAAATAATATACAAGTCTTAATGTCTAGTCCTCAATTAGAAGAAAATATAATAATGGGATCCTCAAATGTCTGCTGGAGAAACAAGTAGCTACCTCACAAGTGATCCTGAAGCCCAATCTGATAATATGAAAGTCTAGCAAGAAGGACCAGGCTCATAACCTACAAAAATGTAGAAAGGGGTAAGAATTAAACGACAAGCAACTTAGAAAATGGAACTAACCTAAAGTAAAACTATGAAGAACACAAGTACTCGTTAAGCAATATAAAAAATAAGGACTCCTTAACACCCCACCACAAATCGCCAAACCACACACCGATACTCAGAAAAGTCCCAGCAAATATACAAATCACAAGAATATAGATATACTCATCACATAACATCATATCTGAAAATATCTAATTGATACTCAAGCTAAAGATACAATAAATGTCTAAATCATAAGCAAATACATAATCATTGGAGGACACGCAAGGACCATGTATCCATGAACATTACCGACAATAACCTTGACCAATGCTCACCCAATCAAAAATGACCTCAGCCAAATAATAATTAGCTGGCATATTACCTCGGCTCGTCGATAGAAACCTCAGCTTATCATAGATTGGTGGAGACCTCAACCACCAATTGACATGTTACCTAACTCATATGTCAACTATAGCCACCACTAAAAAGACCCCTAAAAGAGCTCAAAAATGTGACTTAAAAGTGCCTAGAATCATAATTTCAATATATCTCAAAATTCATGCATGATATAAAAAATATCACTTCATACCCTTGTTAATGGACAAAATTAAGTGAGAAATGGGTCTAACTCCAATTATAGAGCAAACGAATCACAATTTCAATTTCCTAAAAATGGAATTATAGTAAGGTTTCCACGCCCCTAGCATGATGCTCCAAGGGCGTGCCTTAGTGTAAACTTTGTGTAGATTTTTTTCATTTTAGCCCAACGCTTTCGTGTCTTGGACCTAAGTCTCCACATATGTGAAAATACCTATACTTACCCATATTTTACCTTCATATCCCCTTAGAAATTCCCCAATACTCTCTCAAACCCTTAGACTAATATTTGTGTCAATATTCAAGTGTTCAAATCTCTTTTCGATCTTAAGGAATTCATCCAAGCTTCAAGTCTCCATTGAATTCTTCTTCAAGGAATTCTCCAAGTTCAAGGTTTGTGGGTTTCAACCAATCTCTCCTTTCACCTCGGTGCCCAAGATTCCTTTTTACCTAAATTACATGATTTCAAGTTGATTTACTTATGGGTCTTTCTTATTATGAATTAGACTATGAACTATATTGGGATTTCATGAAATTATGACTATTTTTAGCATGTTTTGAGCTACGAATCTAAGATCTATTGTGGGATTTAATTAAGCATTTTAATGTATATTACTTGAGGGTATTACCAAGTATTGATTGGATGGTTTTACATTAAATTTTCTTGAACAATTTTATCCCTAAATTGCATGGTTTTACGCTAGCACTACACACCTGACAAGTGTTTGATAAAATATCCAATTATGATTTCTTGAGGAATTGAAGGTCCAATGTATATATTATGAGTTGAATGACTTTATGATAATGAAAGGAATGTATGTATATGATATTATCCTAAATTGTATTAGGAGTTGACCATGCCCCACTCGGGGGTTGTGAGTCTAGGTAACTATGTCGAGGGATTTGTAACTTGATAAGCAGGTTGAGGGATTGGTACCTCAATCACCATGGGTGATAGGGTAAGATGATCAACCAAGCAATCGAGGGGTTTATAGCTTGATAACCGAGTTAAGGGGTTTGTACATCAATCACCATGGGTGGTAGGGTGAGATGATCCACCAACCATATCGAGGGGTTTGTACCTTGACAAGCAATTGAGGGGTTGGTACCTCAATCACCATAGGCGGCAGGATAAGATGATTCACTAACCAATTGAGGAGTTGTTACCTCAATAGACTATGAATCTCATAATTATGGTCTCTTCTTGCACATGTATTATATTCTATATAAGCATGATCTTACTTCAAGCATCATTCATACATGCCATATTGTTGTTATGCTATCAATTACCTATGTTTATGCATTTTGATTATGTTGCCTATCTCTTGTTGCATTACATCCTATATACTTAGTACATTCAAATGTACTAATGCATACTCTATGCATACATAATATTACCATATAGGAACCAAAGATCCTATTGATTCTTCTCCACATGGCTAGACGGATTGTTCAAGTTAGCTTTTGTTGAGTCCTCAAGTCCAAGGACAATATCTATCTTCTCCCATGCTTATGTTTAGTCTATAAATCATATACTTGGATTACCTATTGCTATTATTATGAGGGTAAGCTCGGTTGCTTGTCTTGGGCCCTACTAAGTTCTATATTTAGAGTTGTTGTTGGACAAGTTATGTACTGATGCTATAAGCTTGAATCCCTCTTTGACTTCTTTAATGTTTTATGAAATAAAGGTTCTCCCTTAGTCCCTATGCCTTTATTTCCATTCTTTTAATTGTTTTTAATTGCATCCACAACTAATGATATGTAATGATATATTATGAGGCTTGCTTCGAGTTCCTTAGGATTACCCATGTGCCGTGTCACATCTAGACCGTAGTTTTGGTCATGACAAACTTAGTATAAGAGTATTAGGTTCTCAGTGGTCCTTAAAGTTCAATACACTATGTCGATTAGAGTCTTATTCATGGGTGTGAAGTGTGCCATGACTATGAATAGGAGTCTATAAAGCGTTCGACAAAATATTTCACTTTTTCATGTGAAACGACACCAAAAAGTGCCCAAAAATATATTTAGGAATGTCGAAAATTTTATATTCTATATATCTCAAAATTCATGTACTATATCAAAAATATGACTTCATATTATTTTTCAGGGGGTCAAAATTGAGGGAAAAAAGGTCTAGCCCAGATTTAAGAGCAAAAGATTAGCAATTAAGAAATTCCAAAGAGTGATTTCCATTGAGCATTCCGCATCGCTGAGTACAAAAATGTGCTTGTCTTTTTGACTTCGGTCCAAGACTTTAAGTCTAGGGCCTAAGTGTTCCCAAATGTGTTTTTACCTATACTTAGCCATATTTCACCCTCATATCATCCTAAACATTCTCCAATACTCACTCAAACACTTAGCCATATTTTTCACTCCTAAATTCAAGTCTCAAAACCCTTATATGGATCTAAGGATTTCCTTCAAGCTTCAAGCCTCTATATTCAATCTTCACCAAGAGTTTCTCCAAAGCTAAGGTATGTAGGCTTTAGCCATTGGGTTCTTCCACCTATGATGCCCTGATCTCCTTTTTACTTAATTTGCATGATTTAAAGTTGATTTTACTATTGGTTTAGTAGTATAAACATGTCTATGAACTATGTTAAAGCTATGTAAAGTTGTGACTGTTTTGGTATGTTTTAAGCTATAAATGTTGGATCTATTATAAGATTTGATAAGGGGTTTTAATGTATATTCATAAGGGTTCTGCAAGATGTTGATTGATAGTTTTACAATAGATTTACTTGCATGATTTTATCTCTATATTTCATGATTTTATACTATCATTTCACACCTGTCAAATGTTTGATAAAATGTTCGGTCATAGTTTCTTGAGGATATGAAGGCCCAAAGCATGAGATATAATATGATTGATGCTATGATGATGAAAGGAGATTATGTATATGATATATTCTGTATAAAGACATATTCTATATAAAGTGTTGCATTAGACCATGTTCAATCCGGGGGGACTAAGAGCCCGGATAACCTTGTCGGGGCGTTTAGTACCTTGATATCCAATCAAGGGGCTAATGTCTTGATAACCTAGCTAGGAGTTTGTACTCAACAACTTAGTAAGGAGTTTGTACCTCACCACCAGGGCGATAAGGTGGCATCATCATTAACGTACCAAGGGGTTTGTACCTTGGAAATCTAGCTTGGTCTCTTCTACACATATGATATCCTATATGAACATGAGTTATTTGAGCATGTTTTACTTATGCATTGATCATACATGCATGTTGTTATATTATGCCTTTTGACTATTGTATGCATTTTTATTATGATGCCTATCTCTTGTTGCATTATAACCTACATACTTAGTACATTCAAAGGTACTAATGATACTCTTGCCTACATGATATCGCCATGTAGGAACCGAAGCCCAAGTTAATTATCCTTCTTCTTCACATAGCTAGTTTGGTACTACTCAAGCTAGTTTATCTGTCCTCGACTTCGGAGACCTTAGTCAACATTTCTCTTATTATATGTTGAGACCCTCTTCGTTATTATCTATTTTGACTATAAGGGTGAGCCTGGTTGCTCTGTGTTTGCCCTTGCTCTTATCTAAGTATTAGAGGTATTTGTTGGATATGTTATGTGTCTATGATATGAGCTTTGACTCTTTTTATTTTTGATTATGATGTTATGCAAGCTTTCCCCTTAGTCCCCTTTGCCTTATTCTTGCTCCTTATGTCTTGTTTATGCTTCCACGACCAATGATGTCTCATGATAAGTTAAGAGGTTTGTTTGGGGTTCCTTTGAGTTCCCCAATCGGTATGTCATGTCTAAGCCCTCGGATTGGATTGTGACAAACTTTGTATCAGAGCACTAGGTTGATAGATCCTCGGAGTCCAACACATCATGTTGATTAGAGTCCTATTCATAGTTATAAAGCGTGCCATGATTATGAATAGGAGACCATGAGATGTTTTAGGAAATGTTTCCCTTCTTCATGTTCTAAGTGGTGCTATAGAGATGTGGTAAGTTTTTCCCCTTAAAGATTGTTCTTTTCTATGCTAAATAATGTTAAACACTAGAGTTAGAAAGGCTCAAACTCCTAAGAACTAACCTACCAAAGGTGAGCTCTGAGATGCTCTCACTATTCTTGCTCAAATTATGGCTAACAAAGTCAATCAAGGGGCCCAAGGCCCTTATGGTACTACCCCGGGAGCTAGGTAAGAGACTTTATGAGGAGGAATCCTCTAGTATTCTATGGGTCAAAGGAGAATGAAGATCCATAAAAGTTCATTGATGAGGTCTATAAGATCCTTAATATCATAGGTGTTGCGTCGAATGAAAAGGCGGAGTTGGAGGTGTACCATCTAAAAGGGGTAGCCCAAATATGGTTTGATCAATGGAGGGGAGTGAATGGAAATGGTTATGTGATGCTTTGGGAGGATTTCATATTAGCTTTCCCTAATTGATTTTTCCCTCTTGAGCTTAGGGAAGCTAAGTTGGTAGAGCTCATGAACTTGAAACAAGGTACTAACAGTATGAGGGAGTAGGCCCTTAAGTTTAGTCTACTTTCAAAGTATACTCCTCATTTGGTGTCTGATCCTAGATCTAGGATGAATAAGTTTGTGATGGGGGTCTCTAACTTGGTGAGTGAAGAATGTCGGTCCGCCTTACTAACTAGTGACATGTACTTGTCTTAGTTGATGACGTCTATCAAGCAAATGGAGGAGGAAAAGTTGAGGAAGAAAAGGGGGCATGAGGGCCGTCTTAGGGATAAGTTCAAAAGGGGTGGACAGTTTCATCAAGGCCAAGGGTCTTATCATGCTACTAATAGGGTGTTTGCCAATAACTTCCCTAGGCCTCAAGGTGTTGGTGGGGTGGCTCCCATTGATATATGTCCTACATATGGGAAGAGTCATAGGGGCCTGTGTTTGAAGGGTTCTAATGCATGCCTTGATTGGGGGGAGCTTAATCACAAAAGGGTGGATGTCCAAGAAACCATGGCAAAGGCTGGGGTGCAAATATGGTTCCACTAGGTAGATGTGGTCCTCAAGGTGGTGCCCTAGAGCACAATCAGTTTTATGCTCTACATGGGAGGCAAGGTGTTGGTGATTTTCCCGATGCTGTTACTAATTTGTTGAAAATCTTTGACTTTAATGCATATGCTTTGATTGTTCTGGGTGCCACTCTTTCTTTTGTTTCCCCTTTGTTTCCCAAAAGTTCCATGTTGACCCTGAGTTGTTGCATGAGTCGTATGAAGTGTCTACTCCTATTGGTGCCTGTATTATTGCTAGAAAATTTTATAGAAGTTATCCTATTTATATTTTGCATAAGTTTTTGCCTTGTGATCTTGTTGAATTAGAGATGTTTGATTTTGATTTCATTCTTGGGATTGATTGGTTGCATGCGTAGTATGTTTCTAATTATTGTAGAACCCTTAGGGTCTAATTCCAATTTCCAAATGAAGCCATCTTTGAGTGGGAAAGTCAAGATGTAGTGGTTAAGGGCAGGTTATCTCTTGCATTAAAGCCCATAAGTTGATCTCTAAGGGGCGTATTTACCATCTTGTGAGGGTTAGAGATGTGGATTCCAAAGCCCCTTCCATAGAGTCGGTTTTAATTGTAAATGAGTTTCTTTATATCTTCCCAAATGACTTTCTTAGTGTTCCTCCCGAGAAGGGAAATAGATTTTAGTATAGACCTTCTCCCCAATACTCAACCTATCTCTATTCCTCCTTACCATATGGCCCCGACAGAATTGAAAGAGTTAAAAGAACAATTGAAAGATTTATTGGAGAAGGGATTGATTATACCTACGCAATCACCTTACAGTGCACCAGTGTTGTTTGTAAAGAAGAAGGATGGATCCCTTAGGATGTGTATTGACTACCAGCAACTCAATAGGGTCATTATAAAGATTAGATATCCTCTTCCAAGAATTGATGATTTGTTTGACTAATTATAAGGGGATATCTTTTACTTTAGGATTATCTTTCGTCTGGGTATTATCAAGTGAGGATGAGGGAGCATGATACTCCCAGGATAGTCTTCCAGACTAGATATGGGCATTATGAATTTATGGTGATGTTTTTTGGGTTGACCATTGCACCGACCATCTTCATGGACCTAATGAATAAGGTCTTTAATCTTACCTTTATTCCTTTGTTATGGTATTTATTTATATTTTGATCTATTCACATAGTAGGGAGGATTATATGGGGCATTTGAGGGTTCTGTTACAAAGATTGAGGGAGGAGAAATTGTATGCCAAATATGAAAAGTTTGAATTTTTTTTGAAGGATATTGCATTCTTGGGTCACGTGGTGTAGTGGGATGGAATTAAGGTGGATCCTAAGAAGACGAATGTGATTAGAAATTGGCCTAGACTATTGACCTCATCAGATATTAGGAGCTTCTTGGGCCTAGTAGGTTATTATAGAAGGTTTGTGTTCTCTTCTATTGCTTCCCCTAGGACAAAATTGACTCAAAAGAAGGTTAAGTGTGTGTGGATCGATGAGTGAGAGAGGAGATTGCAAACATTGAAAGACAAGCTCGTATCTACTCCTATATTGTCACTACCAGATGGGCTTGAGGGATTTGTGGTGTATTGTGATTCTTCCAAGTTTGGTTTGGGTTGTGTGTTGATGTAAAATAGTAAGGTCATAGCTTATGCTTTAACACAACTCAAGATACATGAAAAGAACTACCCTACCCATGATCTAGAGTTAGCCGCTGTTGTGTTTGCATTAAAGATTTGGCGTCATAAGAGCCTCCAATATGTATTCACTCAAAAAGATATCAACTTGAGGCAAAGAAGATGGTTAGAACTTCTGAAATACTATCATATGAGTGTGTATTATCATCCAGGTAAGGCAAATATTATGGCAGATGCTTTGTGTAGGATGTCTATGGGTAGCCTAGCTCGTGTTAATGGTGGTGATAAGGACATGGCTAGGAAGGTACATCAATTACATAGATTGGGGGTTAGGTTGGAAGAGGTTGGTAATGATGATGATGTTATTGTTAATGAGTCTAAGTCTTTATTGGTTGATGATGTAATAGCAAAACAAGATCTTGACCCCTCCTTGCTTGAATTGAAGGCCTTAGTGAAAGAGGGCAAAGTAGAGGTTTTCTCCCAAGGGGGAGATAGTGCCCTTAGGTGCTAAGGTAGGTTGTGTGTGCATTGTGTTTTTGGTTTGAGGGAGAAAATCCTTGATGAGGCCCATAATTGTTCTTATACTATCCACCCCAGTTTCGCCAAAATGTATAGAGACTTAAGGGATGTGTATTGGTAAGGAGGCATGAAGAGAGACATTACCAAATTTATTTTCGCTTGTCATAGTTGTCAATAAGTCAAAGCTGAACATCAAAGAAAGGGTGTCTTAACCCAAGACATAAAGATTCCTACATAGAAGTGGGAGGTGATTAATATGAATTTTGTGGTTTGGTTGCCCAAGACTAGAAAAGGTTTTGATTCCATTTGGGTTGTGGTTGATACGATGATGAAATCAGCTCATTTTCTACTGGATAAGACCATATATGGGCCTAAAGAGTATACAAGGTTGTACATCTATGAGTTAGTGAGGTTACATTGAGGTTACATGGGGTTTCTTTGTCCATCATATCGGATCATGGTGAATAATTCACTTCACCATTTTGGAGGTATTTTCAAAGGCGTGCTGGTACAAAAGTTTACCTTAGTACAATCGTTCACCCTTAAATGGATGGCAAGCCAAAAGAACCATTCAAACACTTGAGGATATGATTAGGGCTTGTGTCTTAGAGCTTAAGGGTAGTTGAGATAATCATCTTCCATTGATTGAGTTTGCCTACAACAATAGCTGTCACTTTAGCATCCGTATGGTTCCTTTTTGAGGCTCTTTATGGGTGACGTTGTAGATTGCCAGTTGGTTAGTTTGAGGTTGGAGCAGTCGCTCTATTTGGACCAGATCTGGTTATGGAGGCTCTTGAGAAGGTTAGGATGATTAGAAAAAGGTTAAAAACTTCCCAAAGTCGTCAAAAATCCTATACCAATGTGAGAAGAAGAGTCCTTGAATTCAAAGTGGGTGACTGGGTCTATTTGAAAGTTTCTTCAATGAAAGGTGTGGTCTATTTTGTTAAAAAAGGGAAGTTGAGTCCAAGATATATTGTTCCTTATGAGGTGATAAAGAGGGTTAGCAAGTTAGCAAGTTAGTGAAATGAATTTAGTTCATCCGATGTTCCATGTCTCTATGCTTAGAAAATGTGTTAATGATCATATTGTTCCTCTTTATATTGTGGGTGTTATTGAAGATAAGTTTGACTTCTGAGGAGGTTATGGTTCAGATTTTGGATTGGCAAGTGAAAAGATTGAGGAACAAGGAGGTGGCATCCGTTAAGATCCTTTGGAGGAACTAACAAGTCAAAAGTGCCGCATGGGAGGCTCAAGCAGATATGCAAAAGCAATATCCTTATCTTTCCCACTTCACTCAAGACTAAGGTACTAATTTTAAGTCCTCTATGTTACTTCAAGTCTTACTTCAGACCCTATGTGATTCATATGCATTCATTTTTAAGTGGACAAACTTATGATGATTTTACACTTATGTTGAAATTCTGAAAATGGTGTTGTAAATGTAATGTTGCATCCTTGTTGCGGCTGATTTGTTTATGATCACTCTTGTCTTATATGTCTCTTTTACATTTGGGGACGAATGTTCCTAAGGGGGAGATATTGAAACGATCCCAAAATATGCCTAAAAATGTATCGCAAAATGCCTAAAATTTTAAATTTCATATATCTCAAACTCCGTCTGTAATATCAAAAGTTCGACTTCATATTCTTATTTACGGGGTCAAATAGGGGAGAAAAGGTCTAAACCCGATTTAAGAGCGAAAGATTAGCAATTATAAAATTCCAATGTGTGATTTCCAGTGAGCATTTCATGTTGTAAAAGTACAAAAGTTCTTGCTTTTTTGACTTTGGTCCAAGACTTTAATTCTTAGGCATAAGTGTTCCCAAATGTGTTTTTACCTATACTTAGCCATAGTTCACCCTCATATCACTCTAAACATTCTCCAATACTCACTCAAACACTTAGAGCCATATTTTCGCTTCTAAATTCAAGTCTTGAAACCCTCATCCGAAACTAGGGATTTCCTTCAAGCTTCAAGTCTTCATTTTTACTCTTCACCAAGAGTTTCTCCAAAGCTATGGTATATAGGATTTAGCCATTGGGTTCTTTCACCAATAGTGCCATAATCTCCATTTTACTTAATTGCACGATTTAAAGTTGATTTTACTAATGGATTTACATATATGAATATGTCTATGAACTATGTTATAGTTATGTAATGTTATGACTATTTTGCTGTGTTTTGAGTTATTAATCTTGGATCTATTAGAAGATTTGTTGAGGGGTTTTGATGTATATTGCTTGAGGGTGTTGCAAGGTATTGATTAATAGTTTTACAATAGATTTACTGGTATGACTATTTTACATGTCATGTTATTATATTATGCCTATTGCTTATTATTATGCAGTTTGATTATGATGTCTATGTTTTATTGCATTGCATCTTACATACTTAGTACATTCAAATGTACTAATGCATACTATTGCCTACATGATATAACCATGTAGGAACCGGAGCCTAAGTAGATCATCCTCCTCCACATGGATAGTTCAGTATTATTCAAGCTAGATTGTGAGTCCTTCACTTCGGGGACCTTAGTCTATGTTTCTCTTATTATATATTGAGACACTTTTCTTTATTGTCTATTTTGACTATGAGGGTGAGCCCGGTTTCTTTATTTTGGCCACCACTCTTATTTAAGTATTAGAGATGTTTGTTAGACTTGTTATATATCTATGATATGAGTTTTGAGTCTTTGTCTCTTGATTATGATGTTATGCAAACTTTCCCCTAAATCCCCTTTGCCCTATTCTTTCTCTTTATGTCTTCTATATGCTTCTGCGACCTATAATGTGTAATGATAAGTTAAAAGGCTTGTTTGGGGTTCCTTCTGGTTCCCCATTCACCGTATCATGTCTAGGTCATAGGCTTGGGTTGTGATATTATGATCTATGTTGTGCAATATTATTAAGTCCCCTAGGGCTTATTGGTAATCCCTAACCATTACATTTCAGGGTATGTTTTAAGCTACTCAGGATGGTGATGTATCAAATTCGGAGGTTCACAATGCTCTATGGGTATTGAACAAAGCGATGACTAAATTGATGACTCAATTCAATCAACGAGTGAGTGCCCCTGAGACTTCGAGTGGCAAGAAGAGGGGTAGTGAGGCCAAGAGAACCCATGTTGGAGGTAAATTCCAAATTCCCAAATTTATATATAGTGGTGTGTAGTGCGGTGCCTTATGCCAAGATGTGGTAGAGGTCATGATGGTCCACGCTTGAGGGGCACTAATGCTTGTTATGGTTGTGGAGAGTTGGGTCATAAGGTAAATGATTGTCCTTGTAAGCGTAATAATTGTAAGGGAAGCGATGAGAGGTTGACTATTGATGGGTTATCTAACTCTGGAGTGGAAAGATGGCTATGAAGGGAGAACTAATCCAAAGTGTTTAAGGAGTAGAAGGTACCACAGTTGGCCATGCTTGAGGAAGACTAATGCTTATTACGATTGTGGTGAAGTAGGTCACAAGTTAGTTGCTTGTCCATATGCTCAAAAGATATGTAAGGGTGGTCGATCTTTAGAACAAGGTGGTATGTTAATCAAGAGGCTCAAGTAGGGGATGACGCCCAATGTTGTTACTGGTATGTTGACGTTTCCTTTGATGATGTGCATATATTGATAGGCTCGGTGTGCCACTATTTCTTTCATTATTCTTTTTGATTACTAGTGGACTTCTTATGTGTTCCTGAGTTGTTATATGAACCTTTGGTGTCTACCCTTTAGTTAAGTATATTGTTGCTAGAAAGCTCATAGGTGTGGAGCCTTGTTTCTATTGCATTAGATATTACTTTGTGCCTTGTTGGGTTTGATGTAATGTACTTTGATGTAATATTAGGGATGGATTGGTTAAATAGATGCTATGTCTTTATTGATAGTAGGTCCTCTAGTCTTAGATTCCACTTCGCTAATAATCCCATCCTTAAGTGGGGGCTTGAAATATAGTTGTGAAGGGGTAAGTCTGTTTCTTGTCTTAAGATAAAATTGATCTCTAAGGGTTGCATTTTAAATCTTGTAAGAGTTAGGGGTGTTGAACCAAAGTTATTTCTACTGTGTTGTTTCCAGTGATCAATGAGATAATGAATGTCCTTTTCAATATTTTAAATTTGGGGTAGTATCTTTCGGTTTGATTGGTGCACCGACTATGTCTATAAGTGTCACAAATAGGGTCTATAGTCCCTACCTTATTAATTTTATAGTAGTTTTGGTGGTGATATGTTAGTTGTTTCCCAAGTGAGGAGGTGCCTGTGAGCCATTTGAGGGTGGTACTACAATGTTTAGGGAAGATAAGTTGTATGCTAAGCATGAGAAGTTCGAGTTTGGTTGCAAGAGGTTACCTTCCTTAGTCATGTGTTGTTGGGGGATGATATTAAGGTAGATCATAAAAAGACAGAAGTGATCAAGGGTTCGCCTAGACCTTTGATTTCATCGGATATTAGGAGCTTCTTGTTCTTAGCGGGTTATTATCGGAGTTTGTGAATGAGTTCTCTTCTATTGCTTCTCCTATAACTTAGTTGGCCCTATGTAAGGCTAATGTTGTGACTGATGTTTTGAGTAAGATGATTTGATAGGTCCGAGAGTCTCTATTTCTTGTGTTATTCCTTTGCGTTAATAGGTTTCATGTGTGTCCCGAATAATGACATGAGTTTGTTATGTTTAGAAGGTCTATAAGGGTTGCCCCATGTTCTTATTGCATAGAGTCTTGTTTTGTGAACTTGGTTGAATTTGGCTTGATGGATTGGAGGTCTTAGGGCGGTTTAACTGTATATATATCATGCTTCTAATGAGTGTAGAACCCGTAAGTTATAATATGATGGTTAAGGATAGGCGAACTATTTGGTCAACTACAATGGTCTAGTCACTTCTTTAAGATTGATCTTCGGTTTGAATTTTGTCCAAAAAGTGGGGATGAGGGTAGGTGATATCCTAAATGTCTTTTTAGACTAGGAGTGAGCATTTTGAATCATGGTGGGGTTGGTTAGCTGACTAATGCATCAGTTATGTTTATGGGTTTCATGAATGGGGTCTTAAAATCGTACCTTGGCATGTTTGTGGTGTCCTCTAGAGATGGAGCCTCGATTTATTTAGAGCTTGTGAATCATTTGGTGGGTAGAGTTACCAATTTTGGGAGATGAGCAGTTGTTTGCTAAATATGATCGGTGTGAATTGAGGGTAACAAGACGATGGTTAGAACTCATCAAGGATTATGATATGAGTGGGCCTTACCACCCCAGTAGGACTAATATTGTGGTCAGTACTTTGAGTAGGGTGCCTACAGGTAGCCTAGTTCATCTTTATGGTGGTAGCAAATAGGGAGCTAGGGAGGTCTACCGGTTGGCTAGATTTAGGGTTAGATTGGAATAGGTTGAATATGGTGGTATTGTGTTGTTGGTGGTTCAAAAATCTTCCTTGGTTAATGAGGTAGAAGAAGAGCAAGATCGTGATCCCTCCTTATAAGTGTTGAAGGCTTTGGTGAGCATTGGCATGGTGGAGGTTTTCTCCCAAGGGGGAGATGGTGCCTTAGGTATCAAGATATGTTTGTGTGCCTAGTGTGGATGACTTGAGGAAGAGGGTTCTTGATGAGACTAAAAATAACTACCTTTCTAGCATTGGTATGGCTCCTTTTGAGGCCCTCTATGGTAGGCATTGTATATCACTGGTTGGCCAATTTAAAGTGGGAGAAATGGATTTGTTTGATCTAGATCTGGTTATGGAGGCTATGGAGGAGGTGAGGTTGGCTAGGGAAAGGTTGAAAATAACTTAAAGTTGTCATAAGTCCTATGTCAACGTGAGAAGAAGGGATCTTGAATTTAAAGTTAGTGATTGGGTCTATTTGGAGGTTTCATCCATGAAGAGTGATTTGGTTTGGCAAGAGAGGGAATTGAGTTTATGGCTTGTAGGTTCTTACAGAGTGTTGAAGAGGATTAGTAAGGTTTCATACGAATTGGAGTTGCTTATGAACAGGGATATGGTTCATCCGGTTATTCATCTATCTAGATTGAGGAGATGTGTTGGTGACTCAAGTGTTATAGAACTCCTTGAGGTTTTGGGTGTTATGGAGGATAAGTTGACTTAGGATAAGATCCCAATGGAGATATTGGATGGATGGATGGGAAGAGTTGATTAATAAGAATGTAGTATTCATCAAGGCCCTTTGGAAGAATCCTCAAGTAGAAAATGTTTCTCGGGGAGCCGGAGCAGGCATGGAAAAGCAATATTCGTACCTCCATCATTCTATTCAAGCTTATGATCAAGTCCTTCTATTTATGGTTCCAAATCATAAGTTCAGCCCTCATATCATTGCATACATTAATGTTTAAATTAACAAGTTCATGATGATTATACACTTACGTTGAGATTTTTGAAATGATGTTTAAGTGCATCGTTGCATCCTTATGTGGGCTGTAATTGTCATGTTTATATCTGTCATATACCTTTCGTTGATATTCATGTATGAATGTTCCCAAGTGGGAGATATTGAAACGACCCTAAAAAGTGCCCGAAAATGTGCCTCGGAAGTGCCCAAAATCATAATTCCATATATCTTAAAATCTATGCATGATATAGCAAATCTAACTTCATATTCTTGTTCAGGGGACAAAATTGAGTGTGGAATGGGTTTAACCCCTATTTTAGAGCAAACGACTCACATTTTCAATTTCCTAAAAATTAAATTCCAGTGAGGTTTCCATTCCCCTGGCGCGACGCTCCAAGGGCACGCCTCAATGTAATTTTTGTGTAGTTTTTTTTTCATTTCAGCCCAAGGCTTTGGGTCTTGGGCCTAACTATTCCCTAACATGAAAGTACCTATATTTAGACATATTTCAACTTCATATCACCTAAGAAATTCCCCAATACTTTGTCAAACCCTTCGACTAATATTTCTCTCAAAATTTAAGTGTTCAAATCTCTTTTAGATCTTAAGTAATTCATCCAAGCTTCATCTAGATCTTCCTACTCAATGAGTTGAATTTAGCAGAATTAGGTACAAGACACCTATGCTTCTTTTAGATTGGCGGAAGCAAAATTCTTGCTCCTCCAGTGTAGCAACTAATTACCTATAGAATAGCATGACTAAGATTAAATATACTGAACACACAAAACAAAACAACTCTAAAAAATTAACCGACTTATACTTTAAACCCCCAGCAATAACACAAAAAACTTATTTCTCCCCAGCGCATGCAAGTGTACATGGTCTTTAACAAGTAGTATAGTGACCCTGATGAAGGGGCTGAGATATCGAACCCAAAGGATTTAAACAAAATCGGCTAACAGTCCAAGTTATTATGCTTAGAGTGTTTTGGTTAAAATGATGGAAAGATTTGGTGGGAAAATTAAACTACTAAAATTTACTAGTTTGTTGTGAACTTGTCAAATTAAAAATGATTCCGGGATTGTAAGCTTATTGACGCAGTTCTAGTCTCAAAGCTTGGACATATGTCTAGGTTTCTGACTATTGATTCATAGGGTTAAAATTACCTAAACAGGGTTGCACGCCTCTATCAGCCTATGGTTATTGACTGCCTAATTATATTGTTGATTGGCGATAGACACATCAGTAAAAGTGTTTTAATGTTATCTTACTATATTATGAACCAAGCGAGATTTAAAGGTAGTTTTCACAGGTCTCCATTATACAATTTAATCTAGCTTCCTAGTCATAAAAGATCTATGTAGTACTGTGTTCTATTCATTCGAACATCTCTCGAATCTAGAATGAACAACTTATTTAGTCCCTAGTTGGCCAGACTCTGATGTATAGATAGAAGTAGTGTATGAGTAATCTGTAGAAACACAATCATATATAGCAAAAAGAAGGAACTAAAACATTGCATATGGCTACAATCCTAGAATATGGGAAGATTATCCACATATCATAGTTTTGCACATCAAAAAAAGGCTAATGAATTTTCATAACTAAGAATCAACATTAAAAACTAACAAAAATAACCCTAGAATAGAATCTTCAGTCGTTTGTCCTCTATTTCGTCAAAAACTAGTTGTAACACCTAAGGCTAAAAAGGAAATATAACTTAAAAATCCTGTAACTTAATTTTGCATTGGCATCTTCAAAGTTCACGATGTGGAACCCCTTGTTTTGAAGTGTTTTTCACTTTAAATACTGACTGGGCCAATTTCCCCTTTTTTGTGCAAGTTCGCGATGTGGATTGTGCCTCTTTTCATGCTTCACACCTTTTTCCCCATGTGTCTAACTAGCACAGCTTCCCCACAGGTCCGCGACACGCACATGAGTAAGTTTGCTAAGTTGACTGATTTTTTTCCTTCAGTGCTATAGTTATGTTCTTCCTCATGATCTAAATATATGTCCGGACTAGAATAATCTGACTAAAATCCTGCAAATAACCAATAGGTGCACTTGACCCTAGATTAGAAAAGTAAATGAAATCACACTAAAAACACCTAGACTCTTATGGATTTGTCCTCTAACTAAGAACTTTTTATAGGTACTTTTGGCTAGTTTGGCATATAAATACGTCTAAGATCACTTACTCAATAGAAGGGGCTTTAGACTCGACATCCCTAACCTGCACAAGATGGTAAATGCAACCTTTGGAAATCAAACTTTGAGCCTTAAGATAGGAGTAATCCTACCCCTGACCATAGAATCACAGCCTTCCCACTCAAGGATGAGTTCATTTGGAAATTGAAATCTATTCTTACGAATCGTACAATCAATAGTAGCTTGATATGTATGTAACCAATCCATACCAAGAATGATATCAAAATCCACCATATCATGTTCAAACAATCATAAGGCAAATCTGCAATAGATATGGGACAACCCCTATAGACTCTTTTAGAAAGAATGGACTCACCAATGGGGGTAGACAATTCGAAGGTTTCACATAACAATTAGAGATACACGTGAAGCAAATTAACAATAAATGGAGTAATGAAGGAAATAGTGGCACCCTGATCCAACACAATCATAAATCTTTAACATACTGATAATGACATTGGATGCCTCATCAACCCCTTATCTCCCTTGAAGTGCATAAAATTGGTTGTGACGTGGAGCACCTCCTTGTTTGCCACCTTGTGCACTTTAATTACCATAGCACTTTGCCCTTAGGGGAGACCATCCCTACCATTGTTTGGACATGTCACATCATATGACCCATTTTGTCACATCCGAAGCAAGCACCCACATCAGTATAGCATCTATCACTATGATTTTTTCCACACCTTCTACACCTATGAATAATTTGTTAACCATTGTGATCACGCCCAAGTTACACCTCTCTTATGAAGGATAAAGTGGTCGTTATCAAATGTAGAACCTAACAAAGGTTAGGATCGAATCCCATAGACAATACAAAGATTCACAACAATTCACCAATAAGCAATTCAAAGAATTAATCAACTCAGTTCCCCGAAGGTGGTGGGAGTTCAAAGTAATCAATAAGAAAACAAACTATACTAAATATACCAAAATAAAATCAATAATAGATATCGACTTGGGTATTGTGTTCCCCATGATTCACGAACTTAATAACACTATATAACCTAATTTTGACTAAAGTATAGCTTGCAGGACGATAATTTGAGTTCACCAAGACCTTCGGTCAAAGATGAGAGGTGAATTTCACTATGTGTCTTGGCCTATCTCTATGTGTGCAATACGAACCATTACATATAGTCCTAGTCAATCTCCCCTTGGCCTAGTTTGGTTGATTAGATGAGAATACATCATCGAATCTTGTTAATCAATCTCTTTTACTATTCATTACCACCTAGATTGGGAAGTAACACTAAGCAAGTTCTAATATTGGCCACCACTAGAAAATATGCAAAGCAAAGAGAATTGATTAATACATACAAATAGCCATTCCAAAAATTATAAATTACTTGGGTTTATTTGGTTAGATCTTCATGGTTCCTACAACCCCAAGTTATGGATTTAACCACTCATGCTATGGGTTAATGAAGAAATCATGAATTGAGAAAAACATAATTAAATGCTTACCTAATTGAATTGAGAATCAAGCAAATCCAAAATTGATTGAGAATCACAAGATTTGAAGATGAAATTAATTCACAAATGTATTCTCTCAATTTTCTCTCTAAGTATTGTTTTCTAACCCTAATTACATGAAACTAATGGCTCTGTATGAAAAATGACCTACAAATACTATTTATGGTAATTATAATTATATCCTTAATAAAATAGAAAAATTGGTCGACGGACTACATAAAACCTATTTACGACTTATAGAGGCTTATACGAGTCATAATCAAGGTCAAATAATCAACTCTTGGTATCTTGGACTTCACTTCTATGAATCATCTTTAGGACTTGTAAACTGATTTATGACTTGTACTTTAGACTCATAGGCTTTAACTGCTTCAGATTATCTCTCTTTGGAAATTTTCATGAAACCTATCTATACGACTCATAGAATGCTCAACAACTCATATAGAGGTCTCGTATAGCTGATCTTCATAATTTAATCTTCATTGGAATTTGTCAATAAACTATATCTACGACTTGTAGAATGCCTTATGACTCATAGAGAATTTTATAAATCACCAAAATTAGAAAACTGTGCAATTTTTCTCTAAAGTCATGCCAACCTTCTTTTCTGCAAAACTACACATAAAAACACATAAAAATCATAAATGCCACATTGGAAACAAACAAAATCCGGAGTTTTAGGCATCAAAGGTGTTGTATTTCAATAGCACATCACATTGCCACCATAAGCCTTAGGGTTGGAAACCCTATCATTAGCAAATCTTTGGCCTTGGGCATTGGAGGCCCTTTGGCCTCGAAAGTTATGGCCTAGTTAGAAGTGACCACCTTTTATGCCTTGAAAGTCTCCATCAAGGAAGCCGTCTTGGACTATCGCTCCTCATCTTTCGAAGCTTTTCCCCTTCAAGTTGCTCAGTGCATGTCACAATCTGAGATATGTATATATCACCTATGAGCATAATGGTATGAAATTCCCATTGATCAAATCAGACACACCCAAAACAAACTTGTGCATCTTTGCCCTAGCATCAGCAACCAAGCGATAGGCATACTTTGAGAGATCATTGAATCTAAGGGACTATTCCCTAACACTCATTGAACCTTGCTTGAGATTTGTGAACTCTATCATCTTTTCTTCCCTCAACTCAATTGGAAAGAAATGATCAAGGAAATCAACTTTAAATTCCTCCCAAGGAATAGGCTCATCATCCGCTCTCTTCATCTTTCATTAATTGTATCATGTTTGAGCAAGCCCCTTGAGTTGGTAGGCTGCTAAATTTTTTTTCTCTTCTGAACTTACCCCTATGATAGCAAAGACTTTATACACTTAATTGATGAACCCTTGGGGGTCATTTTCCACCTTTGAGCCATTGAACTCTAGGGGATTCATCCTTGTGAAGTCCCTCACTCTTGAAGTCAAGTTAGGAGTGTGAGAATCTTGAACTCCCTAGTTAGACATGACCTCGCAAATAGGGTGACCATATTTCAATACATGGCATGGGTAACTCCTTCTTCTTTCGCTTGGGGAGCTTGTGGGGTCAGAGGGGCTGGTTTACTCTCAAGGGTGGGAGCTCTTTGTGCCATTCATATTGGTGATATGATCTGAATGAGCAAATGACCGCCCATTAGAGACAGAAAACCTTATTGCAAATCTAAAGCACGAAATAGAGTATGAATAAGTGAACCATAATTCCTAAAATACCTCATAGCCTCTCATTCATAGTTGTAGCGCACTTCACAACTATGAACAAAAGTCTATTCAATGCAGTGTGTTAGATTTCCAAGGACCATTTACAAACCTAGTTCCTTGATACCAAGGTTATCACCACCGAAGCCTAGGGCCTAGGCATGACAACAAAAATGCATAACTTAAGGGAACCCCAAACAAGACTCTTAAGTAAACATAACACATCTTTGGTTGTAGAAGCATAAACAATCAATAAAAAAGTAGGAAATAATTCTAGGGGAAATTAGACTTTATACTCAAGCAATGAAGATGTTACCGGGAAGAGGATTAGGATGAGTGTAAGGACCCAAACTTTTAATGACCTTAATGGTGTTTGAAAATTTTGTTTCTGAAAGTTTTAGACTAAGGTGGCACATTAAGGAAGCCTCAACGAGCATGTGACTCACCATGGTCCATGTAGAGGGGCCTTGAGGTGACCCTTGGCCTTGTGTATAGTTTGTTGTCCTTAACTTTGGAGTTCAAGACCAAGTCTTACACCACATAGACCTCACACGATCCGTGTGGCTTTTTATAGGTGGTGTGGTGGCTTGTGTGATAGAGCCTTGCCCTTGAAAACCACATTTTGGTTAGGGCACATCACACATGAAACTCTCATAAATTCTTTAGCTCTTCATGAGTTGTGAAGCACTCTGCATAGGCATTGTTGTGAAAACTTTCTAAGTATGGAATCACTATCTCAGAACTTTATCATTAGAGAATTTTCTAAGTAAAGTATCATAAAGGCCATATGGTCCATATGACCTCTCATGTACCATGAGGTGCTCTGTATGGGTGTTGGCATGAAATTTTTCTAAGTATAGAATTACCACCTCAGACCTTCGTCAATGGGGATTTTTCTAAGTATTGGATCACGAAAGGGCATATGGTCTATGTGCCTTTGTACAGGCCATGTGACCCCTATACGAGACCCCTAAGTCAGTTTATACTCTTTTATTACTGATATGCTGCCAAAATACAACACTTTTGATGCTTAAAAGTTTGAATTTTAGGTCTTCCCAATGTGATGTTAGTTGGTTTTATGTGTTTTTTGTGTTATGCTTGCAGGATTATAGTTTTTGCCTTTATGTTAGGAAAAAGTGTAAAAGTTGCTGACCTTTGCTGCTATATGAGACCCTTTATGGGCCATAGGTTATTCTATAGGTCGTGAAATGGTTTCTTGGACAATTTCTATGAGGGTCTATTTTCTGAAGTTGATTCTATGAACATGGAGATGAGTCGTGTATGCTTTTATGAGTTGTAGAAGCTAGTTCGTGCCCTGAGGATCAGAGATTGGGACTTCTTGAAGATTCATCAGATAAAACCCCTTTATAAGTTGTAAACCATATTTAGAGTCATAGAGGGGTGTCATAGAGTTGAAGTATAAATTTCGCGCATTTGTGTCTGAGACGTCGATTACGGTCCATGAATGCAATACGACCGGTAAAACCCTTTTGTATGGCATGCCGACCAGTTCTCCTACTTTGTTTAGGACTTGTATTTTACTTATTATAAATAGATTTTTAGGTTATTTTTCAAATGCTTTTGCCTAGTACTCAGAGAACTCAGTAGTAATTAGTGAGAAAAAATTATGAGGTCACATTGGAGAGTCTTTGAGAACAATTGCGTTTGAATTTCATCTTTAAGCTTGTGATTCTTATTGAAGTTGGATTTGCTTGTTCATTATTCTATTGTGTAAGTGTCGAATTGTGTTTTCTCAATTTATAATTCCTGTATCTCCACAAAGCATGAGTAGCTAAATCCACAACTAGGATTGTGGAAACTATGAAGAGCTAACAAAGTAAAATTGGTTAATTTATAATTCATGGAAGGTGGTATGCAAGTATTAATTAACTCTCTTCATTTTGCATGTTTTCTGATAATGGCCAACATTAGAACCCACCTAGTGTTACTGACTAGTCCAAGATAGTAATGAATAGGAAAAAATATTAATTAACAGGATTTAATTGATGTGTTTTCGTCTAATCAACCAAACTGGGCCAATGGGAGGTTGTACTAGGACTAATATGTAAGGGTTAGTAATGCAAACAATAGAGATGGGCCAAGTCACATAGTGAAATTCACCTCTCACCTTTGACCAAAGGTCTTGGTGAACTTAACTTACCATCCTGCACGCTACACACTAGAAAAGAATTAAGTTATCTAGTGATACTGAGTTAAGGAATCATGGGGAACCCAACACCCTAGTTTCTCTACATATTGATTTCTCTCTTATGTTATTTTAGTTTCATTTTATATTCATTATTACAACCCCCCCTTTGGGAAGTAAGTTGGTTAACCACTCGAACTGCAGTTGTTGAATTTTCTTAAGTCTACATATTCCCTTTGTAGTCGACCCTAACCTTTGTTATGTTACATTTCTTAATGGTGACTGCTTTATCCTCTAAAAGGAGGTGTAACTTGGGCAACATCAAGATTTTGGTGCCATTGCCAGGGAATATGGCTAGACTTAGTTAATTCATAGTAATTTGGGTGTTAATCCTTATTTCCCATACTGTACTTTTGTTAGTTCACGACCCAAGCATAGGCCCTAGACATGACATGACGAATAGGGAACTCGAAAGGATCCCAAACAAGCCTCTTAGTATATCAATCACACATCCTTGGTCATAGAAGCAAAAGAAGCATTACAAGACGTAATTAAACGGGAAGCAGGACTAAGAGAAGACTTTGGCAATCACAAAATCAATAAAGAGTCAAGGTTATAGCATAAATACATCATAGTATCCAATAATCCCACTAACTTGGAATGGAGGGTGGGGGGTCAAGATGCTTTCCGAGCTCACCCTCATAATAACAATTGTTCAACATAAAGAAGTCTCAACATAGCAAGAGTAACTTAGATATTGTCTTTGGACTTGAAGACTCACCAATGCTTTTTTCTGAAGTACCGAGCTAGCTACGTAGAGGGGGATGATCAAAAGGAGATCCGGACCCTACATAGTAATATCATGTAGGCATAAAGTATATATTAGTATGTTTGCATGTAACAAATATGCCCTCCAATGCATCTAAGACATAAGTCAATATACTCAAAATGCATAATCGTAAGCAATGGATATACATAATCTCAATATGGCATGCATGGTCAATGTTTGTATTAAGACATGCTTGTGAATCAATCAACTTGCATAATATACCATACATATGTGGTAAGACACTCTAACCATCACAAGTAAGACCAAGCGAGCTCCAACTTGGAATCCCGATGAATACCCCTCACCGATAAAGAGGTGGTCTACTTGCCAAGGTAAATAATGCTTCACTTTATGGGAACATGACCCATTTTGTATGAAGTAACCCTTCTTATGGTAACCTGACCCATATTGAAAAGGATTTCATGATAAAGTGCACTAGATGGATCCACTAGAATAGCAAGGGTAATAATCATAATCCTATATTGGCACATAGTTTGAGGAAAAGGGTATGGACCCTTGAAGATAGTCCACGTTGACATCCAATCCATCGGTTCTAAGTCTAATCCCATGGATACTTGAAATAATCATAAGTTCAATAACTTGTGAGAAACATGAAACATGACATGAGTAGCCTTAAACATGCTTGACCTCTAATAGTGAGCATAACTTGAACATAAGAGTTGATAATAATTGTACATGGACCCTTGCTTTAACAAAATGACTCAAAAGAGGTAAAAATCTTGGAAATAGGGCTTAACTTGATACCTGCAACATCATAAGTACTTTTTATGAATTCAATACATGCTTGAAAGACCTTAATCATCATATAGTTACTTGACTTGTAAATTATGTAATAGATCATTAATAACTTGAGAATTCTTATTATGTCATTTCATTAAACACATGGTGGGTTCATGATACTTGTTCAAAGTAATGCACTTGAAGAGTAAAACAATATGAGTAAGCTTAATGCAAATTAACTAACCAATATGTAGTAAAACCCTTATGTGGGGTACCTTGAAATCCATCGCAAAAAACTTGTGATATTTCATAGTTTCGTAGTTCAAAACATGCATAGCCCATATAGACATAATAAATTCATGGAGTAAACTTGAAATAGATATTCATTCATAATCAATCAATACTTGGTAAATACCCAACATGATTTATGTTCATATTTAATAATAAAAGTGTAACACCCCACACATTACAATACCAGTACAATGCAAATGAAACATGATGTGGTTTGGTCAAATTAGAGCTTATATTTAAAATTTCTCGAATCTCATATCATAGGGGGATAGGTGCATTTAATGCTTAAGAGGGTCTAGTGTATACATGTTTTTTGTCAAATTGAGGAGATCAAGCCTTAAATTAAGTAAGAGAATTGAGGTGCTTGTAGGACTTAGGAAGCTAGTAGGTGAGCCACCTACTTGCTTAGCTTAAATTTGCTAGCTAAACGGAGATGATGCTAGACATCAAATTTGTTCAAGTCTGATTATGAATAAAGTTTGTGTTAAGGGTGTAACCTTAGCCCATATTTTAGCATCATAAATGTACTATATTTTCAGCCCAAGAATAATAAATAAAGGGTCTAAATACATCACAACCCAATTGACTATTTGGGCCCAAAACTAACTAAAAGGAACTTGGAAAATGGGCAGCCAAGGCCCATTAGCATTGGAAACCAATTCAGCCAAATTGTGAGGGCTAAGCTGCTGCATCACCAGCCTCATAATATATACTAATATGTGCTCAAAACGGATATAGAAGGTCAGCCAAGAAATCTTTTAAAAAGGGATAAAAACAACACACTAAATTCATTTCAACTTAGACAAGAAAAATTTGCTTTCTTGGGTATTAATTTCACTCTTTCAAAGGGGTGAAAGGCAAGCTTCACAACCTTACAAGGATCCCTAAAGAAGCTCTAAACCTTTAGTTTAAAGTTAAGTAAATCTACTTATTCACTTAGTATGGTTTGTTTATGAAAACCAAAGAAACAAGCTAATCACACATATGTTGGAAATTTTGGATAGCATGTATCCCAAGGATTCTTGTACACTTTTCTTGTTAATTAAGAGGTTTTTCTCTTATTGGTTGGCTGCATTATGAAGTAATACCTATGTATTTAAAAATGTTCGGTTTATAGTAATGTACCAAGGCTACTTTACCACTTTTATAGTCCACAAAACTTAGTCACTATATGATATCGCAATTGTGTTCTTAGTATGTACTTGTGGGTTGTTGGATGGAAGGCTATTGCCTCACATCCTTAATGATTGATTTGTTACTATTTTGAGACTAGTTCATGTCTATTTTTATGTATATATATTATTGGAACAGTTTGGTTAGAGTTGAAATAGGGTTGGAATTGTCAACGTCGAAATGTAGCGAAGGGAGGTAACGTTATGCTGTCCATTTGTAGGTTGTGTAAAATTGTTATGTATTGTGCTTTGTGGGCTGTTGTAAGACTGTTATGGCAGAAAAACAGGCTAGACATGATATGTACATGCAAATTCATATTATAAAATATGATTAGGGATGAAAAGGTTGAAAGCATACGTCCGGGTTTATAAATATCTGCTTGCTGCCTGTGTGTTGTCTTTTATGTGATTGGGCTTCCAACATGTATATATTGGCTGCTAATGCTAGTCTTACCACCTACTATATTATAGATAAATATTTGTATGAAGGGAAGGTCATCTCGAGGTAGTAACGAGGTTATACAATGAGGTATGTAATACTACTTTATTTCATATTGTTTGGTATGACACATAGATCCTTCTTTGCCACATGAAGGCACTTGGCAACTCTGACACAACCATTAACAATGTCTCCACTCTTTGACATGTTCACATTCTCCCATACATAGTCACCTTCAAATCTACATACATATATCGATACCAAGTTACATGGGTTCTTTTTGCAAAATAAAGTTCACGAGTTATTACATCTCATACGCATTTCATTATTTATGTGACGTACTCTTTACATTGTCATATTGTCTTGTATGATAATCTACATGTCATATGTTACATCTACAGTCCTGCAGCTCTAATATTGTGACAACTAAGAGAATCATCTCAAAGGTAATTGAAAGGTAAAGTATACTATTTATTGATGGGTGATAGCTCGATGGTTGGAAGAATCACCTATCCAGGGACAATCCTATCACGGGTGGTAGCCCAAGGTGTTAAGGAAGCACCTAGCTAGGGATGATCCCTATAAAATTTTACCACTGATAAGTTGGTCCTTTGTATTATAGTTGTTCACAGATTATACAGTAAAGGTAAAGTAATATAAAAAATATAAAGTACATGATTGCAAAGTATAACCGAAGGTGGTCTCTAATCTTGCACCAGTGCATGGTCTCATTTGTGTAATTACTTCACATATAGTATATACTGCATTATATATTCAGTATATTATCTCATACTGATGTCCATTATAGGGGACCTGTATTTTATGCTGCAGCTATAGGTGCTAGTAGGTCTCCCCAGTAGGAGTATAGAATATCCAACTGCTGATACCAAGCTCCAGGTTGCTCTGGGGCTTTATGTGTGTCTAGAGCTTATATATTTATATTGTACAGTTAGTCGAGTCGGGGCCTATTCCAACCCTTATCAGATACTTTCTCTTATCTAGAGGCTTTGTAGACTATGTAAATTAAAGTGTAGTCATGCCTAGTACTTTAAACACCATGGCCCCAATGGCCTAGTCATATTCATTTCTTTTTTGACTTGTTATCACTATTTATTTTGTTGAAGGCATTTCAAAAGTAGAAATCCCTCATAATATGTATATAAAGCGCTTAGATATAGGTTGATTCTCTCAAGCCTTATCGGCAATGGGTGCCAGTCCACCCTATCGAGACTTTGGGGCATGACAGAAGTGGTATCAGAGCGGATCATCCTAGGGAGTCTACAAAGCCGTGTCTATATAGAGTCTTATTTATCAATGTGTTGTGCACCACATTTATAAGCAAAAGGCCACGTGACATTTAGGAGTTATTACTTTCTTTCTATTCTTTAGATCATGCCATGAAGTCAAGTATAATAGATGCATTATGTTTGATTCCTTAATTGTTTTGTACAGCAAGTAGCCAGAAACAAGTCAAACTAATGGTAAAGGGAAGGGAGTATAATTGGTGGTTAGTATACCTAGCTTGGTGAGACAATGAGATGAGGTTAGAGAGGAGTCTTTGTCACAGACATCTCCAAATACTCCAGCTCCTAAAGAACCCGAGAGTAGTGAAATTCCTCCAGAACCACCTATTGATGCTATCATGTAGGATCTGAGAAATGTAGTTCAACTATTGACTTGTATAGTTGCTGGCCAAGGTCAAAGGCAGGAAGGTCCCATTATGGGTACAGATGGTACGAATAGGGTATCTGGTACAAGGATACGTAATTTTCTTGATTTGAACCCTCTATCCTTTACTAGGTCAGATCCTAATGAAGATCCCCAAGACTTTATTGATCATAATTAGCACACTTTAGATGTTATGCACGTGAGTGGTACAGCAGTTGTCGAGTTAGCGACAAATAGATTGAAGGGTGTGGCTATATTGTGGTATGAAGCTTGGAAGATATCTAAGAGCATAGATGCACCTCCAACTATTTGGGAGAACATAACAGAGGCATTTCTTGACCATTATTTGCCATTAGAGATACGAGAGGCCCATGTAGATCAATTTCAAAATCTCCACCAAGGGAATATGAGTGTGAGAGAGTATAGCCTTCAATTTAATTCCCTTGCAAGGTATCTCCTAATGTAGTTCCTACCATGGCTGATAGAGTTCATCGATATATACATAGGTTGGATACGTATCTGGTTAGAGACTGCACCATTGATTTGTTTTCTGACATAGCGAGAATGCAGGCTTTTGCACAAAAATTAGAGGATCAGAGGCAGTGGAGAAGGACACAAGAGTTGGACAGAGGGCAGGACAAAAGATCTAAATTTGCAGTGCAGTTTACATCACCCCAAGGTGAACTTAGGTCTCTGTTGTTTAGTAGACTGCCTAGGCCATCATCCTCCTACTCTGCAGCCAATGCTCCACCACAATTAAAAAGGGTCTTGAAGTAATCAGTTTGGTCAACGAGGTAAGAGACAAGGTATACGGACAACAGGATATTCTTTAGGCTAACTAATGACTCCTAGGAAGCCTTATAAATAGTGTAGAAGGAGTCATCCGGGTATAGGTCATATTGGGATGGATGTTTGTTATTGGTGTGGTGCGCCAGGGCACATGATGAGGGATTACTCAAGGAGAAGTATGGGTGGTATAGCACAATCTATTGGGTCAGCTGTTGCATCATCATCATCAGTCCCTCCATCAAGTAGGGGTCAATAGGCACCTATGGTTTATGGTAGAGATGTGAGAGGGGAAGCTAGCCCTAGCGGAGTCCAGAATCGCATTTATGCACTGGGGAGTCAACAGAATTTGGAAGCTTCACTTAATGTGGTCACAGGAACATTGTCCATATTTTCACATAATGTATATGCATTAATTGACCCTGGTTCTACACTATCATACATCACTCCACTAGT